>QAXD01000159.1:41826-52228 GCA_004335575.1 Haematococcus sp. NG2 | reverse complement strand
CCCCTCAACGACCCTCCCCCCACCCCACCCCACCTGCACCAACGTGAACCCGCGCTCAAAGAGCCCCACCAGCATGCGGATGGCGGGCAGGCTGGCATTGGGCGGCCCCGACCCGTCGTACACCCCTGGCGAGTACTCCATCACCAGGTGGTCCAGCCGCCCGCTGGCCAGCAGCTGCGACGCGGAGCCCAGCGCGTGGTGCTCGTACCCCTCCACATCCACCTGCGCCCCATGTGTACGCGCACGTGTGTGTGTTGGCGGGCACTGCTCACACGGCTGCCCTGTGGGGGTGGTACGCCAGCACCGCAGCTGCTCCTGTGTGCATGCAGGCGGAGGTGCAGCGGTGCGGGCATCAGATGCCGCACCTTCATCAGCGCCACGCGCGCGGCCGGCCCCACCACTGCGTCCACGCTCTCCGTGCGCACGTTGATGCGCGCCGCCACCTGGCCCGGCTGGATGTTGCGGCCACCCACGCTCGCGATGCCGAGGGATGCCCCCCGCACCGGCAGCGCCAGGCTCACCACCTGGGGGCAGCCGCATGTTGGCATGCACACACGGGCTGGGGGCCGGACGGGTACACGTCCGGGTCTGCATGCACAAGCTTGGGAGGCGCTGGAGCGTTGCCACACTCCCGCCGCACATACCTGTTTGCTCCTGCTGCCTGAAGGCCTTTGCAACCCCACCAACCGCTGCTCACCTGCCCAGCCACCTCCGCCACCGCTGCCCCGCGGATGTCAATCAGGTGTGACAGGCCGTTGCGCGCGGCGGAGTACTCCAGGAAGGCGCGGAACACGGGCACCGGCTCCCATGCAATCACGTGGCAGCCCTGAGCAGCAGGAGCATGCAGGCGTGCGTGTATGCGTGTGGCAGCTGAGTGGCGCAGCCCAAGTGTGAACAGCCTCCAGGCAAGTGCAAGGCAGGTCAGCAGCATGCAAGCGCACCGCTGAAAGCCCTGCACCCACCATCGCGGCCGCGTACAGCGCGAACCACCCAAAGTTGGACCCCACATCCAGCACCAGGCCCGGCTCATCGTGCCATCCTGGCTGCTGCTGCTGCTGCTGGGTTGCCGTGTGAGTGGCTGCGGGGGGCGAGGAGGGCGCACAGCGGCGGTGCAGCGCGTGGCGTACGACGCGCGTGATGCCGCCCTCCAGGGAGCCCCACTGGTGCAGCTGGCCGCTCACGTCGGGGTCAACCTTCTCGTCCTGCGACACAAACGTGTGTGGGCGGAGATGGGGCAGGGTCAGGGTTAGGGCTGAGATGGCAGGTGCATAGGCTAGTGTGTGCACTGTACATATGGTTTGTGCACAAGCCCCATCGTGTGGTGCGCAGTAACTTGGCATGTGATGAGATGCCATGTGCTTGCACTGCTGTGGACCGTCCACCCACCGTGTACGCGAACAGGAAGGAGGGGTTAGTCAGCGTGCGCGCAACCTTCATGGTCAGGTTCAGCATGCCACCACGTGTGGCAATTGCCACCGGCAGCTCCGGCTCACCCCTGCCATGTGCAGGCGTCCCAGCCACTGCACCTAGTGCCACAAATGTGCCTCAAGAGACATGCTGCACAACACACTGCGTGCAGCCCATGTGCATACAGCCATCCAACCGCCCCTGCGCTGCACACAGCAGCCATGCGCAGCGCACCAGGTGGGTGATGCAGGGGGTGGGCCCACCCATGCCCCGCAGTCACTGCAGTCCGTGCCCAGGTCGCACACCACGGGCAGCTCCAGCAGCGGCCGCAGCTCACCGCCGCCTGCCACCCGCCCCTCGCCACACACGCCGTCTCGCGCCTGGCCAGTGCACCAACGCCACGGTGTCAGCAGTGCACGGTGTGATGGGCGGTGGAACCCGAGCCGGGGGACAAGGGGTATGTGCAGACACAGCGGAGTGCAGTGCGACAGGGAGAGCCGCTGCAGAGTGGTCCAGTGCACTGCCCATGTATGGGTGCCCGTGCGTGCCACTGATACATGTTAGCTAAGTTCCTTGGCAGCGGCAGATGAATTACCGCACCGTAGGGCAGCTGTCTGAGCACAGCGTAACATTGACCGCCTGCCTGGTGCTGAGCACTGCTGGTGCATCTGGCTGGACCTTCATTCTGCTGCCGTGCGTTGTTGTGTCGTGTGCACGCACAGCCATTTGACGCCTGCCAGCTGCTGCAGCTGGGGTTGTTCCAGAGCCTCCATTTCCATGTCTGCTGATGTGCAGGGCTGTGAAGGCTAAGAGCAGGACACCTGTGCATGTGTTCATTGAAAAATCAGCACGAGCAGCCATGGTGAGGCACGTTGCTGCATGGCGCGCTGCCACGCATGAATTCATGGTGTACTATGCATGCAGGTCCCGCAGAGTATGTGCGTGGTTTTGAAACCCCCACACCCAACGTTGCTCTCGGCGGCAACAGTGCTTACCAACAGTCGTTAAGAAAGCCGGCACGCCTCTTCTACGAGGTATCAACTTCTGCTGCACCCACAGTGGCTTCAGCAAGCTCATCTTACAAGAATGGCTAAATAATGGGCCAGAGCCGGCCTGTAGCTGATCCTCGCTGGCCAGCTGTCCCCATGTCGATTTGACCTGCAGAGTTTAACACGAGGAGAAGCAACACCAATACTTCATGTGCACGCAACCGACATGGACAGATGAGGTTTTCAGCAGCAGTACAGTATGCGGTCATCATCACTGGCACATTCGAATCAGACCATTATCTGGGAGCGTCAATCACTTCAGTCTTTGTTCGGCTTTCAACAGGCTCTGCAACCCAGCATGCAGGCAGGGCATGTTTAGATGTTTTGCATGATGTGCGGGTGCAAGCCCGGCCCATCCATGGCCATGGTAACCCGTAGGGGGTCTGAAGGGGCATGCATCACCGTGTTTCCCAGCATTGATGTTATGTACATGACATAGGGCCCACCTGCCGGTACTACCGGCTGCCGGCAAGGCTTGACAACTAACAACGGGGTCCACGTCGGGCAGCAGTAACGGGTTCCATGTTGGTTTATATATTAAGATGGGGTTTCCTGCCGTGCAGGCAAGCGCTGAAAGCTGTGATGCACACTGCCCTGCTTCTACAGGTGCAGGCTTCGTCACGATATGCAGGCGCTGCCTGCATGGAAAGTGCGCACACGAGGTGACCTGTCGTTTCATAACGAATGAATCCCATGCTAGGTTCCACCAAGCAAAGGTTCGTTAACTGGGCACCACAATGTAGCATATCCTGCATGTGCCAGTGGGTTCTGGCACCACCATGTGCCACCGTGATGTGCCTCATTGCACCTGGCCCAACCTGTCCATGCAGCATGTGCAGCAGCAATAGTCATCACGCAGCCATGTTATTTGTTGCCTTTGATTATGTGCCTGTACATGCAGGCCACTTGCCCAGAGCAGCTGGGGCTCCAACACGGCCATAAAGCTGACCAGCACAGCGTGGTTCATGATAAGAAGGAGCAAAGGAGCAGCAATCCAAGGCTGCTCAACTGTAGCTTCCAGACAAAGTGCAATTGGACGTGATCTTTTACTCACACCAACATACATGCAGTTCGTTCCGCAAAGAAGTTGCGATCTGCCTCACACAAATTGCCAGATTTCTCGCTGCTGGCCGCACGCCGTGCAGCCGGACCGCTTGCATTGGAGCCTCCTGGTTCAGGCGCACCTGTCAGTGCTGTGTTGCCCGTGCCCGTCTGTCAACTACTGCCCAGTAGGCCACAGGACACAAGCCAGCCATTCTGACCCATGCACAGACAGCGCTTAGCACAGTCCGCCACGTAACACCCCGCGCTCGCACCTCCTTGGGCGCGTGTACCGCCACAGCGCAGCGACAGCAGTTCTCCTGCTCCAAGCACAGAATTCTAAGCAGGTGCGCATGCACGGCGGGCACATCAAAACGGCGCGCTGCTGGCCCTGACACTGTCACAAACGGAAGCGGCATGACCCTGGCGAATGTGCAGCTGCATTTCCTGGGTTCCCACAAGCCTGGAAGTACACGCAGCTGGCCCATTCGTGCGCTCCTGGTCATTTCCAGGCCCGGTCAAAGCCACGTGTCGCAGGGGTGTCCGGAAATACAATTGCTGGTCAAACTGGGGTCAGTTGACCGCATATTGCAAAAGGAAGCAGGCCAGAGCGTTGCATGGTTTGTCCACAGCGCCCATGCAAAGTCTCATGGTGTGTTCCTCACAACTTCTCTATGGCACGCAGAGATGCTTGCATTCTTGGATCATGGGGGCTTGCTTGAAGATGCAGCATCGCCAATGACGCTTATGCGTAAGTGCACATCTCGGATGTTCGCCCGAGTAATCAGGCAAAATTCGAAACCGATCGACAACACATCGGTGATAAATGTGCCATGTGCCGCATCTTCTGGCCCTCTCCAAGGACACCCAGGGCATCTTACAGACATTTATTTGCACAGCGTAAAAACGGACCGACCTCACGCCATGGTGCAGATCGACAACCTGGATGAGAAGCTCCTGAAGGTGACCAGCGTGTGTACAAGAGGTCCACAATTTCAAGGCGTCGCAAACACAGGCCCGCAAGAACGGGGGGTTTCGAATGGGGTTTTAAATCAGTGCGCAAGAAGCCAGCTCGGCGCGTAGCTGCGATGTCTGGGTAGTGTCTTGGAGTCATCAGTGCAGCGCGCAGGCTTTAAACGGTGCTTCAAACGCGTTGCCACGTCAACATGGGTGCTGTTCACCAACGCGCGCAGACCACTGGCGCCATCGTGGGCGCTTTCGGCGTGCCTTTGGCGGGGCCGGACCGCAAGTGCTTCCACCAGTTCCTCTACTCGGAGAAGGTAAACGTGTTGAAAACATGTACATGCATACGCTCCAGCTGACAATGCGATTAGCGATTGTGCCCATGCTGTCGAACATGAAGGGGAGGCATGTACATTGCGGCCGCGGTCGCCCCTTTCACTCACCAGCACACTGCCATGCAAGCATGCACATCGAGGTGACTTGCTGTGTGATCTGTATGCATGCAGGAGCCATTCTCTGCTGCAAGCAACGGGTACGCTGCTCTATGTCAGTTGGGCGGTTGCTTGACCACGTAATGTGTTGCACTTTGGCTTCTGACTGCTGCATGATCTCTTAAAGGTGCTTGCTGAATGGCTTGCATGTGCGGTTGACACTTCGATGTTGTCCAGCATCTCTGCTGTGGTGCACGCGTGCGCTGGCACGTTGCTCTGGGGCGCATCAGCTAAGGTGAGGGACTATGGGACTGATGTTATGCCTCTGACGTCAACCCTTGACATGGCCTGCTAAGCCCAAGTACAGTAAGGGCAACCTGCTCAGTGCTAACCAGGCAGGAAATACAGGCATACAGCTGTGGTCTATTTGATCAGCAATGCTGGGCATATTAATTAAATGACTAGTGAGACCGGTGTTGGCATGCCGACCACAGGATGAGGCCACCAAGAAGGACGCACTGAAGGTGGTTGGACTGGGGATGCTGGCAGCTGCTGGTGTCCACGGCTGGGCCACGGCCACAGGTGGGTCAGGTGGTGTGACTGCGCCACGCAATATGAAGGTGCACAACTCATGATGTTGGAAGGGAAGTACACTGTCTCACATGCCATGTGTGCAGCACTACAGGAAACGCCTTAGTCATGTGCTGCCCAGCCCTGTGCTTCGTTCCCCTGCTCGGCCAGCTTTGAATAGCAGTGCCTGGGTATGCCATCGTGCTGTGCAACACACAGGCAGGATGAAGAAGGAGGCGGGCTGGCCGGCGGTGGCAGGCAACGCGGCGCTGGGTGTGACTTGCACTGTGCGTGGCTTCCGCAAGGAGAAGAAGAAGGTAGAGCCTGCCAAGCCAGCTGCCACCAACACGGCTGCCAAGAAGAAGTGAACCTCCACTGAAGTTACTGTGTGACTGGGCAGCGCCATGCCATTGTGCCATGAGCTGTTGTACCTATACACCCGGGGCAGTATCTCCAAGTGAAGCATCTCGGGAAGTTATCCAAGCATTGTAACTCTACATTTGTGGCAAAATTGACAAATGCCGAGTTGATCAACATGTGGCATGCCCGGTCACTGACACCTCACACGGACAGCATATACTGCACCGGCGTGCACCCACATGTACCTGTCAGTGTGGGATGCCTGCAGTGTAAGCTTCCTTCTCAACAAGCCACCTGCGCGTACAAAACTTCTCCAAGTACAGAAAGACATTGAACATGGATCTCCAGCAACAAACAGTGGCAAAGCTGGTATTGCTAGGAGAAATGGGCAGCGGGAAAAGCAGCTTGGTATTACGCTACGTCAAGGGGCAGTTCTTTGATTACCAGGTCAGCTGGTGGTGCAAGGAACGCCAAACGATGTTTCTATTGCTGCACTTGCATTCGCCTGTCGCCGAACGCCAGCTTCCCGTCACCCCGACCAAGGGTTTCCCCACATGCTTCTGCAGGCTTCTACAGTTGGCGCAGCTTTCCTAACAAAGACGATCCCGGAGCTGAACGTCAAGTTTGAGATATGGCAAGTAAACCTTCCAGGAGGAGCAAGGGTTGTGTGGACGGTTGTGCAGAACGATGGTTTAGCTATACCGGTGCAGCAAGGCTTGATTTGAAGCGGTAGGCCAAACGGGAGTAACCCGCACCACCGCCTCGCACGCGCTCGCAGGGACACGGCCGGGCAGGAGCGCTACCACAGCTTGGCACCCATGTACTATCGGTTAGTGGGCATGGGCTGACCCAGGGTTTTCCAGAGCACAGACCACAATGCCTAATCATGCACGGAGCATGGCGGTACCTGGAGCGCGCATGTTGACGGGTACTGTGACCCATCAGCATGTGGTTGCAGCAACAGCCATGGTCAAGCGAGCATGTGCTGGCTGTGCTGTGCCGCGTCGCAGTGGGGCTATGGCAGCCATCGTGGTGTATGACATCACAAGCACAGACTCGTTCACGCGCGCCAAAGCTTGGGTGCGCGAGCTGCAGCGGCAAGGCAACCCCAACATGATTATTGCTCTTGCAGGTGGGTCTGGGTGGGCAGCAGAGACTGCATAGCGTGACTCGGTGATGGAGGCGGAGGCAGCAGGGCATTCTACCCTTCTAACCCGTGCTAGTGGATGTGTCGCGCTCAGTTCCTCGCATCGCGACATGCTGCAGACACAGATGCTGCCCTGCCTGCTTGCCCGCCCTCCTCAACACCCCGTGCGCAGCCAACAAGGCGGACCTGCAGGAGCAGCGTGCTGTGCCCGCAGAGGAGGGGCAGGCATATGCGGCTGAGAATGGGCTGTACTTCCTTGAAACATCAGCCAAAACGGCAGCCAATGTCACTGAGCTGTTCATGGACATTGCGCGCAAGCTGCCCAAGGCGGAGCCAAACGCTGCGCGGCCGCAGCAGGGGGGCATTGTTCTAGATGCTGCAGCCGCCAGCCAGCCCGCACCTGCACGCCGCTCTGCCTGCTGCTAGTAGACTGGGTGTGGTGCTGTGCTGGGGGTGGGGATCTACACTGTACGGTATATCAGCTTTGCATAGGATGCTGCCGAGCAGCGTCGGCAGTGCAGCTGCTGTGGCGAGCTGCAAGCAGCCATGCAGCAGTCACTGCCATATGTGCTGGGAAGCACAGTTGAGGTCCATGTGGTGGGGTCACAGGGGCATGCTGGCATGCACACTATGACTTGAATTCCATCATGTGCGCACGCTTGATAATTAGCATGCGGGTAGCCATGCTTGCGCTCTTCAAAATTCTGTTTGTACAACTATTTGCTGCTGAGCTGGGGACTTCTTCGTCTGTGGGACGTGGGCTCTTGGATTTTAGGGTGACCACAGGTCCAGCGGCAGGGTAGTGTATAACAGTTCAGCCTTGTCAGATCTGGCTGACATGTGGCATTGTATGTTCTGGCACACTGTGTAAGTTATGCTCGTCCAGATGACCTGTGACGTTCTTGTGGACTTTTTGTCTCCCTTGACAGTTCAAGCTTCAAAGCGCAAGCCAAAGGCCGTCAGCATGAATACGGGCGGCGTTTTAGAACGCATCCGTGCCTCAGGCATGGCTGCAACTTGTTCAGGACGATGTGCTTCTGGTGTATTTCCATCTCGTGTGCAGCCACATCGTCACCTTATTGTTACATCGGCACAACGAGGCCGGCCCAGGAAACGTAGGTGCACATGCATTCACCACACCAGCTTTGCCGATGACAGAACCTTGAGCTTGAGAATGCGAAGTTTTCTTCATGTTTGCAACTCTGCAGAATCCGCGGAAGCTCCAGCTGAGGTTGCAGCACAAGGTGGGGAACAGCTGGGGTTCTGACGGCCATCGTGTGGAAGCGTCGGCACGCGTGTTTATGATGTACACTTACACACGCCGATCAGCGATTGCGCTTCCATCACGGATGAGGCCCACGAACATGCAGGCACCAGTGTCCATGCATTGCATGGCAGGGTCACGCTGCAGTGGCTGTGCATGGCATGTGCATTGGCCGCTCAGGTTCTGTATCCACTCTTTGCACATACGTGTGCAGCTGCATCCAAGGCCAATACTCCCCCCAAGAAGCGTGGGCCGCGCCCCACCACGTCAGGCGACTCCCTGCACAACCTGGATGCAGCGGTGCGTGACTGCAGCTGCTGGCAGAATTGGAGAGCGGCACACGACGTGTGGGAGTGGATTGAGAGCTGGCCACGGGCTAGGGCAGCATCATCATGTCAAAGAAGGCAGTTGACTTGCCGCCAACAGTCAACACTCAGTGGCTCCGGGGAACAGGCGCACTGCACCCTGCACCCCACCCCACCTCGGTTACTGCAGCCATCTGATGGTCACCACAGCACCACATACAT
This sequence comes from Haematococcus sp. NG2, assembly GCA_004335575.1. Classification (NCBI taxonomy): domain Eukaryota; kingdom Viridiplantae; phylum Chlorophyta; class Chlorophyceae; order Chlamydomonadales; family Haematococcaceae; genus Haematococcus; species Haematococcus sp. NG2. The sequence continues at coordinate 43,469 of QAXD01000159.1, read as the reverse complement.
GCCCACACATGCCTAACCACCTCCAGGTGTTGGAGGAGTTCCGTGCAATCGGCGACGCGGAGGCGGAGGCGCGGACGAGTGTTGTTGGCATGGGCGAGGACGACCCCGCGCGCTACAACTTCCACCGCGTGCTGCTCAATGCAGCCAGCCGTGGCCTGCCAGGGCAGGCACAGGAGGTGGGCGGGATGGTGCCTCCATGCGTGCTCTGGTCCTGCCAGTGCTGCCGCTCAGGCAGCAGCGGTGCTGATACAGCCGGGCGGCTGATGTGCACCACAGCGGACCATGGTACGCAAGCACCGCGCACCACACCGCCCATGCGCAACTGCCAGCTGCTGCGCGCAGCCGCCCTCATGGGTGTCACCTGGCTCTTGTGTGCGCACCGCAGGTGCTGGGTCAGATGCAGGCAGCAGGGCTGCCGCCAGGGCCGCGCGCGTACCACTCGCTCGTGTTTGCGTACGTGCGCGCCAAGCTGCCCACCGACGCACTGGACGCGGCGATGCACGTCATGGAGCAAGGTGCGTGCTGTGTGTGTGCGTGCGCTGCGGGCTGGTGGCTGCGCTGGAGCGCGACCACTGCCATGCTTGCATATGGGACCCAGAGGGATGAGATGCTGCATGCCAGCACTCGTGCTGCATGGTACGCATCTGACTCGGTACTGGTCAGCGCTCAGCGGCGTGTCACAGCCCTGTGGTAAATTTGTGCCGCTGCTCCTTGGCCCGGCTGGCATGTGCAGGCATGCGGCTGCTGCCCGAGACGTACGTGGTGCTCATCCACGGCCTGCTGAACCAGGAGCCGCCCGATGTGGATTCAGCTGTAGATGTGAGCATGGGCGGATGCAGCCGGTGCTGGGGCTGGGGCTGGGGATCGGGATTGGGATGGGGATGGGAAGGAGCCCAGGTGGTGGGGCATTGGAAGGTCGCAAGGTTGAGGTACATGTGTTGGTGGAGGGGTCAGTGGCTCCCGCAGGTACCTGACAGGGGATATGAATTCCTGCATCTGCTCCATTCCCAAGTGATGAGGCAGGCCCACCAAACACAGATGCCCGCCGCACCTCTGCAGCCACGTGTTGCCCTGAACCCTCCACTGTGCATGACTGGTGCGCGTTGCCTGGGGCGCCTCGTCGCGTGGCAGGTGCTGACGTCCCTGGAGGCGCAGGAGGCGGAGGCAGGGGGCTCAGACAGCGTGCGTGACACCGCCGCGCCGGCGTGGCTCATGCTGTGCAAGTGCGTGGCTGGCTGACAGTTGCCCTCCGCTGTGCCTTCAGCTGACTGCAGGCCACCTGCACCTGTGCGCCGTGTGCTGCAGCCGCATGTGCACCCTGACCCAGCAGTGAGGCCCTGCGCCCCACCCGCCCTCTGCACCTCACACCTGCACTGCGTGTCCCCCCCGGTCCCCTCAGGGAGCTGTTCCGCAAGGGGCTGGTGGGCGAGGCCATGGACGCGGTGAAGCGCGGCTACGACGGCCCCGGCTACGTGGCCGACCCGCAGCTGGCGGCGCACGTCATCGCGCAGCTGGCGCGCGCGGGGCTGAAGGAGCGCGGGTGGCGGGAGGTGGATGCGCTCGTGGTGCAGGGCCACGCACCGGGGCCGGAGCACTACGGCCCGCTCATCCGTGCGGAGGCGGCCACAGGCGGGGGTGGGGGT
>QAXD01000159.1:21644-34512 GCA_004335575.1 Haematococcus sp. NG2 | reverse complement strand
GGGGGGGCTGCAGGCATGGCAGGGCACGAGGCTGGCTGCATTGCGGCTTGGGCTCATGGGGCGCATGGCTCAAGTGCGAGCGTTGGCAAATGTATAATCAAGTGGTGTGATGCGGACGCGCAGGCTGCCTGCGCTGCTGGGGCCTGGCGGCTACAGTGCCGGTGCAGTGGCGGGTATGTTCAGCCAGCTGGCGCGCGTGTGCCTCAATGCGTTGCGGCCCGGCAGCGCTGACCTGGTGAGTGGCCTTTTTCATGGCCGCGGCACGGCCCTTGCGCCCGCTCAAGACACTGCACCATTGAGCCTGCGCCCACGATCGACTCCATGCCTCCAGCGCAGTGCATCTCCAGCACAGCCCACTGATGTAGCAAGCGCGCATCGATGCATGAGCACAGGCGATGTGCCCACTCCCGCTGCACCCAGGTGCTGGAGCGCGCGGAGGACTGTGGGCTGGGGGGTGTGGTGGACGCGACGCTGTATGCCCTGCTGGACAAGGCACTCGCGGGGCGGCCGCGGCACCGCGTGTCAGCAGCAGCAGAGCTGGAGGTGTGCACGCATCCCATTGCATCGTGTTGCTGCCCCTTGCATGCACAGTGAGAAAGGGTCCGCAAACAAGGTGCAGGCTATCAGGGCCAAGACCAGCACGTGGCCCATTGCACCCCTGCTGTGGGTGCCTGCTAGGCCTGAACACCACATCACCCCCTCGCCTGCTCCGAACCAGCTGCTTGCTCCACCGCGGCTGTACTGCCTGGGTGGTCCCACTCGCCGCTGCACTGCCTGATGCTGTGCTGCGCAGGACATGGTGGACGGCGATGACGCGATGGCTGGGCTGCTGCAAGGGGACGAGGCGGAGGAGGCGACAGCCGCCGCTGTGGAGGGGGGCGCGGGCGTGGCGCCACCTGGCACGCCGCAGCTGCCGGCTGCAGGGACCACGGGCAGTGGCAGCTCGCAAGGGAAGGAGCAGGAGGAGGACGATGGGGTGGACCTGAATGAAGAGGATGATGAGTACGCGCTGGTGTACGCAAAGGCGGGTGGTGCCAGGCGCGCCGCGCTCCCCCCGCCGTCCGCAACCTCAGAGCAGGGGGAGGCGGGCGATGCGGGCGATGATGAGCGGGAGGGGTGGGCTGCAGGGGGGAAGGCGCTGGTGCGGCGGGGCGGGGTGGCCCTGCCCCCGATTGTGGAGGCGGGCAAGCTGCTGCTGCAGTCGCTGCCGGAGGACCCCGACAGCCCGAGTGCTGACGCGCTGACGGCTGCGATGATGGCGGTGGCGGAGGCAGACCCTCGGACGGCTCAAGTGCTGGCAGAGGAGCAGGAGGAGGATCAGGATGAGGAGCTGCAGCTGGATGAGAAGAAGGTGGGTGCATGGGTCGGTGGGTGCGGGTGTGGGCGTGGTTCCTGGGGCTGTCCGAACGTTGTTGTCCTTGCCTAGGTCTGTCTGGTGGGAGGGCTGCCTTTGGCATGCATCCTGTGTCATGGGTGCGCTCATCTACGTGCCGGGTCTGCCTCCTGTTGCCACCCATGTGAGTGGCCTTCATGCCGTATGGTGGGGCCGCGGCGCAGGTCACAGCGCTTGCGGCGCTGGTGGCGCGCGGTGAGCGTGTGAGCGCGGGGGAGGCGCTGGTGGCGCTGGGGCTGATGGGCGAGGACGACATGGCCGAGCTGGAGGGGCTGGTGGGGGAGGAGGATGAGGCGCAGGTGTGGTGGATGATGCAGCCTGTGGTTCCTGCTCAGTATACCTCGCCATCTCTCACCGCATCCGAATCACCACCATTACCACCACCGCCACCACCACCAGCCCACCAAAGCCATGTCCGCACCATGCGCGTTCGATGTTACACTGAAGGCACACATCTCATTCATGCCAGCACCAGCCCTAGATGCATCTGGCTTGAGCCACCACGCGACATGCATCATTCTTGCCGCATGCACAGACCGCCCTCTCGTCGAATGCCTGACTAACCCCGCCCGCTTCTTGTCACCCACGCACCGCACCCTTACCTATCCCCGATGCAGCTGGAGGATGACCTGCGCGCACTGATGGAGCTGATGGACGCGGATGAGGAGGAGCTGGATGGTACGCGCCTGCTAGTGTGCTTGCATGTGGGCAGGTTTGCATGGCTAGCTGGGTTGCTGGGTCTGCACCTCCCGCACGGCTCGCCGCATGCTGCATGGAGCTCATGCTCCCAGCGACACGTGTCTCTGCCCTCCCCCGCCCCACATGCTCATGTGGCCCTGCGCATGCCCGTGTCATGTGCCCAACCGCAGACAAGGTGGACGCGTTCCTGGCAGCAGATGAGCTGCCACCACCCGCAGTGCTGGAGGCGCAGCTGCAAGAGGAGCGGCAGCGGCGACAGGACACGGCGCCGCAGGCGCCACAGTTATCGGACTTGCTGTCACAAGTGAGTGAGGCGCGAGGAGGATGTGCCAAGGCACAGCAGCATGTAGACAGCAGCTCGATGCCTGCGCAATGTGGTGCACAGCGGTGGCCATTGCCTTGACTATGTGCTTGGAAGCACATCCTGTTGCACACCATCTACACAACACAACGTCCACATATGTACCAGCCATTTCAGTGCACGGCGCAGTGGCCAACAAACTGTGGCCGCCCTTTCTGACTGCACCACCACCACGTGTTTGCTGCGCTGCAGGCGGATGAGGAGCAGCTGACCTCGTTCCTGGACACCCTCGCGCAGGCGGAGGACATGGAGGCAGCCTTTGCCCAGCTGGTTGGCGGTGCAGAGGAGGACGAGGAGGAGGAGGAGGAGGAGGAGGAAGAGGAGGAGGAGGATAGGGAGGAGGCAATTGGCCCAGCAGCGGGTTTGCAGGCGGGGGCTGCAGCGGGGCCGCAGGCGGCTGAGCAGGGGATGGGCGGGGAGCGGTCAGCGCCCAAGCGCGGGCGGTCACCTCGGAAATGATGCGAGGGCTTAGGTCATGCAGCACAGAGTTGTGCAGGGCTGATGTAAGTTGAAAGCAACCCTCCATGCTCAACACGCTGCTGTTGGCCCCATGAGTGTGAGATCTACCATGTGGCACTACAGGGGCTGCTTGCGAGCTCTAATGGCATTGTTAAAGTTGCATGCAAAACACCTGCGTTACTGCAACTCAGAACCAGCTGGGCGCTTGGGAAAGCGCAGATTGCTGCACACCAAGCCCATCTGCATGTCCTGCAGCGTGATAACCTGGGAGACACCTTCTGCATCTGCTGTTCCAATCCGTTCATCAGCTGCTCTGCGCAGGTGCACCTGCACTCCTGGCCTGATAATATGCCAAGCGACAGACAGCACCATTCACAGAGCTCAGGTCTAGTACCTAGAACTGCAGCTGCATCACAACAGCACTGCAGCGTGCGGGTGCTGCAGCTGCTGCTGTGGGCTGCTGAGCCTGTACAGCCTGTGTGGTGGGCATCTGGCATACCGCGATACTGTCACAGCCAGCCACACTTTACGGTATTTGCGGATGTAATTTCGATCTATTGTTGGACATTATTTCCTCAGCTTGGCTTGCAGTGGCAAATTCATGGGTGTCGCCAGGTGACACGGGTGTGTATTAAAGCCAGTTGATCATAGAAACATGTTCAACATCACTGGGATATCTCAGATATAGCCAGCTTCCGGGACCCGTGCCAGCAGCTTATTGATTCTTGCAGACTGCGGTGACACGCATGCATGTTCTGGAGAAGCACAGGACGTCTGGTTGAGCTGCTCTTCGCGTCCTTGTTGGTCGGTTGGTGCGCGTGTATTTCAATGTCTTACAGAATCTACTCCATCAGGGCACCTCCCAAACGTTATTGAGTGTTTGCGTGCTAGACTTGTCATTTGATCCTGGGTTCGGGGCCCGAATGAAGCTGCTGTGTCTGCCATCTTCAATGTACTTGGCATGTGGGTCGGCATGCGCCCCACATGTGGTTCGGGCCACCATCCACCCAAGACGGGCTTGAGTGTGCAGCTCATGTGATGTGATGGCTGTGCAGGAAGTGGTGAAGGGGCTGCGCCATGAGAGATGCACACACCGGCCATGCGCGCTCCCATGTCAACGGCCTCTCGCCCTCTGCCCGGCGCAGCCGCACTTACAGGCACAGCTACAGATCCCTGGATGATGACTATTGGGGTGCGTGCCCGCATCACAAAGTCATAGCAAAATGCATGCGCTTGGGTATCTGTGCTTGGGCATGCATGGCAGGTGGGAGGGCATGTCTGACGCTAGCCCAGCGTCGCCCTTACAGCATGAGCCAACGGTCGGGTGTCTGCATTTCAGGCTGCAGGCGCACACAACACAGTCCCATCGACACCGCTGCTGCCCATGCCGCTTTGCATGCAGCCGATGCAGAGGATGAAGACTGCTGTGGCTGTTGCGACTGCTGTGGCACCTGGGACAACACCCTGCTCACCTTCGTGGTCGCCATCGTCATCGCGGTGACCTGTGGCGCGGCAGCCGCAGGTCTGTCCGTCTACATGATGTCCGGGGGCACAGGCCGGCACAAGGTGAACATGGCAGGCACACAGGGCTCAGCGCCAGACGCGTCGCGCTCCGCGTGGCTGACCGCGCTCAGACGCACGCCTCTGCCCCCCGCACCCCCGCCGNNCCCGCCGCGGCCCCCGCCCACACCACCCCCGCCCGAGTGCACACTGGACCCCAGACGGCAGCACTTTGTGCTGCTGGGGGCTGCGGCCACACACGGCACGGCGTGGGCCAACACGCGCCACATGGCCGCCGACTTCCCGCGCTGCAGCGCCCTGCAGCTGACCAGCCACCACACGCTGCAGCTGTACACGGGGGCAGATGTGGGGCCTGCCACCGGTGCCACCGGCCACTTCCACCACTGGAGCAGCGCGCCTGGGGCCGCAGCTGAACCTGCTGGTGGCAGCGGGCACAAAGGTAGCGGCAGTGGTGGCGGTGGCAGCGGCGGGGGCTGGTTTGGGCTGTTCCTGAAAGGCAGCGTCAGCAGGGACATGGCCAGTGCAGACAACACGTCAGGTAGCAGTGGCAGCAGTGGCAGCAGCAGTACTGGGGGTCCATGGCGTAGCGCAGGCAGCAGTGTTGCCCCCAGCCTCAAGGTGTTCCTACATGAGGTGGGGCTGCTGTTGCCGTGCAAGCCCCCCGCGTGCTCCTACACCCAGCACCTCACATTCCGCCGCGCGCTGCATGCCGCGGCGCACGGCATGCTCAGCCACTACTGCACCCTCCCGCCCAACACGACCCTGCATCATGGGCCGATGGACACTGGCGGCAATGGGACTGCAAGCGGCAGGCCCAATGGCACCATGAGCTGGAACCCCAAAGGCTTTTTGCTCAACGCCACCAACTCCACCTCCTCAGCTAGCAATGCCACTGGCTGGAACCCCGCAGGCTACCTGTTGAATCGCACTGCCAGCAACAGCACAGGTAACGCCACGGGCTGGCACTCAGCTGGGTTCCTGCTGTCCCGCAACACCTCCACCAATGCCACTGGCCCTGGGCACAAGCTGTCACGGTTGCTGTCACGCCTGTTCAGGCGTCAGGCGCAGCAGGCAGGCGGTGGCGGCAGCGGTGCGGGTGGTGCTGCTGCCGGCTCTGGCCCCACCGCGCACCAGCCGCACCCACCAGGGGCACAGGCCCATGTGCACACGCGCGTCATCCCCGAGGCCGCGCGCCTCACGCCTGCCTCACACCACGTCGCGGCACAGCTGCGGCGGCTGTTTGCGGAGCACATCACGCCGCAGGGCGCGGGCGTGCACTGTCGCTGGGACCCCAGCCTGCCGCCGCTGCCGGGTGTGCTGATGATGCACGCGGACGACCGGTGCGTGATCATGTGGGCTGCTGAGCACACGGCATCTGGCCCTCAGGCTGAGCCGTGTGGGCCGCTTGGGGCTGTTTGGATGCCATGATGTATGTGCTAGCATGGCAGTTGTTTGAAGCCCGCATTGTGGTGGTAGTTGGCCATGCTTCTCCAGTGAGCGTGCATGTGTGCGGGGCTTTGCAACACTTGGCCTGATGTGCGCGGACAAGGCTGGCATGCTGGTGTGTGTCACAGTGTGCCTACCTGCGTGCCTCATGCAGCCGCTGGGGCGACGAGGGCGCGGTGGCAGCAGCGGAGGTGGCGGCAGCCGCAGCAGCCCCCGCCCGCTACCTCATCGCCTTCAACCTGCACAAGAGTGCGCACATCATGCCGCAGTTCACGCTGCAGACCCTGGCCCTGGCCACGTACTTGCCGCCTGGGTCCGTCATGGTGTCGTGCTACGAGAGCGGGTCAGATGACGCAACAGGGGACTGGCTGGCAGTGGTACAGGCGCTGTTGGATCTGGCGGGCATCCCCGCACGCATTGTGACCAAGGTACGCGGGCAGGCTGGTGGCCGTAGGAGCCGCTTACCACGCACCTGCTGTGTGTGGCATGCCAGCCACATGCTGCCTCCTGGGACGTGCCGCATGCGGGCCCTGCATGTTGGTGGCCGGTAGCATGCAGGCTCACCAAGTGCCTGGATGCTTGCACAGATCAAGTTCCAACTCCGGTGCTGAGCAGCCCAACACGCCCCCATTGAGGCCTGTGTGGTGGTGGTGTGGTGCACAGGGCACGCTCATCCGCAACCCCGGCCTGCCGCGCATCAGCCACCTGGCCGCTGTGCGCAACGCCGCCATCGCGCCCCTCACCAACAGCGCCGCGTGCGCAGAGGCAGCCGCGCGTGTCGCACACGTGCCCGCAGCCGCCCCGCCCCCAAACACAAGTGGCGGTGGCAAGGGCAGTGCAGGCGGCGGCGGTCATGCACCATCCTTCAGCTGTGCCTCCGGGTTCCCAGCGTCCAAGGTGTTGTTCCTGAACGACGTGTACTTCTGCTGGCAGGACGTGGTGAGGCTGGTGCACCACGACGTGGACATCGCGTGCGGCCTGGATTTTGACGCGCCGCTGCCCAAGAGCAGTGACGCGTGGGTGGCTGCATGGACGCACCTGGGTGTCCCTGATGCAGCCATGCGGCTACAAAAGGTGTGCGCGCATAGGGTGCACATGCGTCCGCGTACTTGCCTGCGCACACAAATGTGAGGCGGTGTAAGCGCGTGCCGTGCAAGCATCGCACCTGCATGCATGTTCGTCCTTTCTGCTGACATTCAGGCATGAACATGTGCACCTGTAGGCTGAGGCGGCGGCACAGAAGGCGGCGGGTGAACTGCAGGCATTGGAAGCAATTCATGTGCGCATGGGCGGACATGCTGTTTGGGTATCTAGAACGCATATGCGGTGTTAGGGGCACTGCAAGCTGCAAACCTGCTCCACTCCAAGCTCGTTCTTGTGGCCGTGGCACCTCGCAGGCACAAATGCTCGCAGCGCAGATACAACAGCTGGAGGCGCAACGTGTGGTGGTCCCCTCCGCTGCTCCACAGCACCAGCACCAGCAGCAGCAGCAGCAACAGCAACGGCCGGCGCAGCAGCAGCAGGCAGCACGCCCCACTGGCGCCCAGGTAGCGATGGACGCTGTCGTGAAGGAGGCGCTCGCACGCCTTGCTGCGCACAAGCACCCCTCTGCTGCCGCCGCACCCGCCACAGCTGCGGCACCACGTGGCAGGCGGCACCTCAGTGAGCCAGGCAGCAGGATCACAGCGCCGGGCGCAGCGCATGCAGCACCAGGCAGTGCACGGGACACCGTTGCACTGGGGCGAGTGTGGGGTGGGCCAGCAGCTGACGGTGGGGTCATGGACGCCCGACATGAGACAGGGGATGGGGTGGGGTTAGTTGACGCAGGCGGGGGCATGGTGGTGCCTGATGGCATGCATGACGTGAGCGCGGTGCACCCGTGGTGGCGGCCGCGGCTGCTGGCCAGCAGCACAGGAGATCCGCAAGACGCTTGCAGCATGCAAGGGGGGAAGGGATGTGTCGTGCAGCACAAGGGGCGGGCACTGGCAGAGAGCCCAGACATATCACAGATGGACTACCAGTACTATGACATCTGGGTGGGCCGGGACATCAAGGGGCACCGAATGGAGAAGACGGACCCCATCATCAAAGTGAGCACCGGCCGCGTAGAGTGTGCGTAGAAGCGTGCGGCAGGACCTTTTTACACAGCTTACTGTAACGTGACAATTGATCAGGAACTTCCCCAATCCTGGCAGCAGCCATGCTGCTGTGGTGCCTCAGGGCCGCCCAGTGTGGTGGGGGTGGTGCGCAGTCGGTGCATGATACGTGCATGCTGCCATCCGCAGCCATTGCCAATGAAGCTGCTGCCGTGCCTGTGCTGCCTGCCCCCAGGACGCATGGTCGATGTCACGCATCAAGCAGGGGCTACCTGTGCCAGTGCAGTGCTGCTGGAATGGGCTGGTGGTGCTCAACGCCGCCCCCTTCAGGCAGCACCTGCCGGGCAATTCAGTGGGTGCCCCACCAGCGCCCCTCACCGGGCAGGGCGCAAACAGCAGCAGCCGCCCCACCACGCTGCCCCCGCTGCAGTTCCACGCGGGCCGGGGCGGGGATGAGTGTGCGGCGAGCGAGTGCAGCCTGATGTGCAATGACTTTTGGCAGCGTGGCGCGCGGCGCGTGCTGCTGGACCCGTACGTGCGCGTCACCTACCTGCCTTTCTTCCGCACCGCGCTGCACGACCGGCTGCTTGGGGGCGTGCCCATGTTGAGCTGGGCGCAGCTGCAGGCACGGCCGGATGGCGCGGGGTCGGCATCAGAGCTGCGTGCGCTGTGGGCGAGCAACGCGACCGCGGCCCCACACGGTGTCGACTGCTGCCCCATCAACGTGCAGAACTGGGTCAACTTTGGGGACTGCAAGATGCGTGGCGGTTGGATGGGCAGGCAGTGAGGGCCACTTCCGATGTGTGCAAGTGCACCGCATTGTTAGGTTATCATAAGCGCGTTGCGTGCGCTTGAACCAGCCCTTCTGCGTTGCATCTTGCATGGCTGGGCTTACGTACGATTGTGGACCCTATCAGGGTTGAGGCCAATTATAATGCATGGCTGGAACCTAATCAGTCTGATGGTGAGATACATTACCATTGTTGCAAGGCCACACTGAGTTTCATAAAGTCATGATTCATCTTGGAACACCAAGTATTATCAAGATGCCCTAAAGGAGCCATGCCAGTTCTGGCACTTGTTTCGATGTGGTGAACGGTGCAGAGGGTCCTGAGCACGGCTTTGACAGTAGGCGCCATGCAAGCGTTCTTCACTGCATGTACTTTGCGAACCTTACAACAGCCCAGCCCACGAGCACCTGGGGCTCCATCTCACTGGGTTGCTAGCCCGAGCCAATCTCCACTCAACCAGCGTCCTGTAATAGGACATCTCTACCGCAAGGTGCACAGACCTTCACGCGCATGTCCAAGGCAACGCTCTGACCCTGCAGCATCGGCTCACCCTATACGCTGCCAGGCGGCAGATCTTGGTGGTGTCATGTATGCCCATGGATCTATCCTTGTCAGGACTCGGACTGCCACAGTTCTGTACTGTCAGCCGAGGATCCTTCACTGCAGCCAATACTACACGCTGGGTGCCACCTGACCTGTGGCTGTCATGCATAGCTATCAGGTGTATCCATCAGGGCGTGTTGCACCATTGGCAAGACTGCCAACAGTAGTTTTGCTTTGCAGTAACCTTCTTTGCTTCATGCGAGAGTGGTTGGCCAGCACCCCACTTCCTCATCAGCGCACCCACTGCGGGCCAGGTGCCGTGGTTCAGCCGCAGTCCTGGGTGGTAGTGCTGAGGTTGCATGATGCCGTCCTGCTTTCCCCTTGTCCCTGTTGGAACACTTCAAACTAGTTGCTGAGCACACGTTGCTGTTGATGGGGTTCTGTGGGGGCTAATGAGGTGCAGGGAACAGCCCATGCTACATCCTGATTGACGCTGGTACTTTGCGCAGTTGTACTGCCGGGTGTCAAGGGGCATGCACGATGCTCTCAATCGAATGTCGGCGAGTTCGTAAGCTACTGCTGTAACTGTGAGAAGGCACAACATGCAATGTTTCACCACGCACGTGTTCTAGTTGATAATCGCAGTTGCACTGAAAATGCAGGCTGAGGACCACCTTCCAGAGAGTTGGCAATCCTTACAAGGGGGGGCAGGTGGGAGGTTGTGGGGGTTGGCGCAGGTGCAGGAGAGGTGCTGCCGACCCTCAGCGCTGCACGCTGCGATACATCAGATAGCCAGGTTCTAGGAGCAGGCCACATGCCCCAGCCCAGGTGGTTCACCACATGGCTCCATACTGCACATCTGATCACATGGCAATTACGTCCTCCATACCCTTCAGCTGTAGTCATCCTCATGTGCATCATCATCTGGGCCATATGGGTCGTCCTCCTCCACCCCAACACCATCTTCCTCCCCATCCATCAGCCCATCCTCCTCCCCATCCTCCATCTCAACGTCCGCCCCCTCCCCCGCGGCTTGCCCTGGCTTCGCCTGCCCTCTGCTTTCCTCCACCCCATCCACCTCCATGCGCTCTGCCCCGCTTGCGTCGCCCTTCCCCCCCTTGTCTGCTTTGCCTTTACTGGCCTTGCCGCCTGCCTGAGGCCCTGCTGCCCTACCGTCCCCGTCATGCTCCGCCTTGATGGCTGCAGCCGGGTGTGTGGGCTCCCGCCGGCCACTGCCCCCGCCCTGCTCCTCCGCCTCCACCTTCACAGCCGCCTTACCACCACCTGGCTTGGCCTTCTTAGGTGATGCCACAGGGGAGGTCACTGGGGAGGTCTTGGGGGAGGACGGCCCGGCTGCATGGCCTGCGCGTGTGTGTGTGCGTACGTGCGCGCGTGTGCGACCATCAGCCGCTGGCCAGGCATGCACTCAGCGGCTTGGGGCAAGCTTGCATCTCAAGCGCCGAGAACAAGTGCTGCTGCAGAGGGCCTCATGAAGAGGCTCAATGCGCCAGCCGCAGGCAGTACAGGCAGTACAGGGAGTACAGCCACCTGCAGGCCGTACGCACCTGCATCAGCCGCCAGCTTGGCGGGGTCCACCAGCTCCCTGCGGTACTCGGGCACCTCTGCGTCCGACATGAGCTGCATGGGCGCACGCACACGCACACACCCGCATCACCAGGGCAGCACAGGCGGCTGATGTGAGCCATCCAGTTGTGGTGCGCAATGAGCTGTCACAATGCGTTGCAGCTGCAGCGGGTGCAGCTGTGCTTGAGCCACGCCCCGGTGCTGCGTCCAGCTTGCAGCATGCTTCACATACACACATGCAATTGTGCCGGCTGCGGGGCTCGATGCAGGCCCCACCCCCACCCCCACCACGCACCTGCCACACGTCTGGTGACACCACCATGCGCTGCGCCACCTCCCCCAGGAACACGCAGTCGGCCGATGAGCCACCCACCACCACCACCTGCACACCCCCACACAGCGCGTCAGGGCAGTGCAGGTGTGAGACAAGGGCTGGGTGAGAAGGGCAAGGGCTTGCCCCATGGTAAAGGGCAGATGGAGACATGCACGCTCAGCACCGGCAACCAGGTTGGCCAGCAGTGACAGTGGCAGGTGGCGCAGTGCCACCTCTGTGCAGCCACGTTGCTCTGCAACAGGCCATCATGCATGCGCCCATCTCAGCCCAGCTGCACGCACACAATACTGCAGCTGCTGAGCAGCAGCACGTGCCCCAGCAGCCCACTCACGTCCTGCCGTTGCTGGCAGCGCAGGCCCGCTGCCACGTCCATGAGGATGCCACCCATCTGCAGCTTCACCTGCGCCAGCAGTTCACAGGGTGTGGCAGGCCGGCGGCTTCAGGAAGGATGACTGACGGGCAACGGGGCTGGCTCAACCTGACCAAATCAGCAGTGCGTGCCTCATCAGCAGCCCAGACTGATGCGTTCACAGCGAGGTGCCAGTGCGTCAGTCCCCCACGGCCCATGGCCCTGCCAGTCCCCCTGGTGCCCTGCCTGTTGCACACACACACCTTCCCGCTCTTGAACACCAGCAACTTGCCCACCAGCCCGCTAGGCATGTCACGCAGCGACGTGCACGCCGGGGGCGGCCCCTCACCACCAGCTGTCAGGGCGGGTGCTGCGGCCGCGCGGCCAGCCTTGCCCGCCTTGTGCTTGACTGCGGAGCAAGGGCGGACATGAGCACCAGCACACGCTTGTGCCCACCCGCAGTTCAGGGCTGGCATGGCACAATCCACACAGCCGTTGCACCAGCAGTCACCACCACCGCTCGGTGGGCTTTGCACGGTGCACACGCAACTACAGCGCAGCTCCCCCATCCCTTGCCAGCCCCCACATCAGCACATCCACACCACACGCCATCACATGCCTGCGTCCTTGTCGTCCCCGTTGGCACTCGCATGCGCACTGTGCTGGCCGGTGGGGATGGGCAGCACCGCGGGCAGCTGCACCAGGAACAGCGACTCGGGCTCCGGGAACTCCAGCAGCCGCAGCTCAGTTGCGGTGCGGTCTGATGGGTCCTGCGGCGCAGCACCGGCTTGTCACCTTACACATGCACACAGGGCGCATGTGTGGCTGAGGGTGCGGCGGTGGCATGCAAGGGGCCCGCGTGCACGTGCCATGCGTGGTGCCCCACGGGAGCAGGTGGCTGGAGGATGGAGAGGCACGGAGCAGCGGTGGAGGTGCTGCGGCTGCACGGCATGCGCGACATGCGAGCATCACCCACCTCGGTGATGGCGAGGTCGGGGAAGCGCGCGGCAGCATCTGCCCCGTCACCCTCCTCCCCGTCGGTGCCCTCCCCATCTGAGCCCTCGCCTGCCCACTCCGGGTACAGCGGTGCGAGCATGGGCGGTGGCTTCATGGGCAGGGTGGTGGGGTACAGCTGGTTGTAGTCCAGCACCATCTCCACGCGCCGCTCCTTGTCCTTGTCACGGAACGCAGCCTTCCGCCCCGCAAGCCCCGCGCCCTTGTCGCCATCACCCACCCCGACGCCCTCCCCCCCCTTGCCGTCTGCACCCTTGCTGCTCCCTGCACCGCCGCCG
>QAXD01000159.1:0-13565 GCA_004335575.1 Haematococcus sp. NG2 | reverse complement strand
TGTATAACACCCCCCTTTCCTCCCAGCGTTGCCCCCTGGCGCGCGCACCCCCCACCCCCCGTCCTGCCCTCTCTCACACACCTTGAGTGCGTTGACGATGTAGGACGCCCACTGGGTGCGTGGGTCATACAGGTCGCTCACCTGCAGCACGTCCTCCACCGCCTCGTACCTGCACATGAGCAGGTGTGCACCACCAGGGTGGCCCAGCTGCAAGGACCACGCTGCGTCCTGGCCCGCGGCTTGATGGCGCGTGGTAGATGTCCCTCATTCTCATCCTCACACGCCCTTACACTCACTGTCCCATGCTAGGCACACACCCACACGTGAGCGCCGCCACCAGCGGCTGAATGCAGGTGCACACTGCCTTGGCCCACACCACATGCCGCGCACAAGCAACACACACGGTGCCCACACCGCACCCGTCCTCCGTCAGCAGCACGCTCTTCTGCTTCTCATCCACCGTGTAGTGCACGTCGCGGGTCAGCGCGTCCGCGATCTTGGCAGCCTGTGTGTGTGGGTTTGTTTTGTGCGTGTGTGTTGGGGGGGGGGGGGGGGGGGCGGCTCCATGTGTGTGCCATGTGAGGCCATGTGCATCATTCAAGCCTGTGACGCAACTGGGTGTGGCTGCCACACCAGTGTGCCCCATGCAAGCTTCCCGCAGCACATGCTGCATTCGTTATCATTGCGGCCTCTCCACAGCTCATGTGTGCATGCTCCCTTGCTGCGCCGGCTCCGCTGTTCTGCTGCTGCCCCACATGAACCAACTGTACCGCCCGTACCAATCGTACCGCCTGCACCGCCCACCTTGTAGTACTTGTCTGACGGCTTGTCAGAGGGGCCTGAGATGATGAGGGGTGTGCGCGCCTCATCAATGAGAATGGAGTCCACCTCATCAATGACGCAGTAGTTGAACGGCGTCGAGGCGCGCAGCACGAGCTCTGCAGCGGACTGCACACACGGCCACGCGCAAAACAGGTTCACTGTTTAGCAGGCAGGCAGGGCAGGCCAGGCAGGCCCCGCTGCAGCCCATGGGCATGCTTGGCATGGTGTGCCGCGGGTAGCATCCCAGGCAACTGTCAAAACACCCCGGAACCGAGCACCGCCCCACCCACCCCCGCCAGGTTGTCACGCAGGTAGTCAAAGCCCAGCTCCGAGTTGGTGACATACGTGACGTCGCACGCATACGCAGCGCGGCGCTCGTCCGGCTTCATGTCGGCCTGGATGAGGCCCACCTGCGGCATGCAAGCGCGGCCGGGCACCATGAGCATGTGTGTCCCTACCACACCTGGTGTACGGGGGGCACACCCACAGCGCTGATGCTGAGAACCACTGTGCAAGTTGGAGCACGGGCGCACCCCGACTGCTGCCTGACACATGGTCCCCACCCCCCTGCCGCTGCCCAGCATGGCCCAGGCCCGCACCTTGAGGCCCAGGAAGCGGTGCACCTGGCCCACCCACTCCGAGTCACGGCGTGCCAGGTAGTCGTTCACTGTGACCACGTGCACTCCCTTGCCGGACAGCGCGTTGAGGAACGCGGGCAGCACGGCCACCAGCGTCTTGCCCTGCATATGCGTGTGTGGGGGAGAGGGCGCAGGCGGTGGTGTGGCCATGCATGTGGATGTGTGCACGGCGTTCTTGCGCTCTGCAGCATGCAGGAGGAGGCAGGGTCCTTCTGCTAGAGAAGTGCAGCAGCCTGGTCCCCCCCTCCCACCCAGCCCCTCCCACCCTGCACCCTGGCTCGCCCTTCCTCATGCTGCCGCACCTCGCCCGTGCGCATCTCTGCGATCTGGCCCTCGTGCAGGATCATGCCACCAATGAGCTGCACGTCAAACGGGCGCAGGCCCAGCACGCGGCGGGATGCCTCACGCACCACCTGCAGGTGTGCAGCGGTGCAGCCCAGGGCGGCGGGTGCCATGTGGGAGGGTGCGTGTCTGTAGCGCGCTCATGAGCAAGCGTGTGCCAAGGTGTGCCATGCAACTGCTGCATGTGCAGGCCCTGCCCTCCCATCCACACCAGGCAGCGCCGTGCATGTTGAAATCTGCTTTGGGACAGGAGGGCAGGGGGACTGTACGCCGTGCTGTGCCCATGCAGTTGTTGCTTGTCCCCAAACGACAGCCAGGCACATGCATGAGGGCCCCATGCATCCCACACACACCGCGAACGCCTCGACCAGCAGCTTGTCCAGCGACTCGCCACCCTGAGCCCGGCGCTTGAACTCGTCGGTCTTGGCACGAAGCTGCTCATCGCTCAGCGTCTGCATCTTGGACTCCAGAGCATTGATTTCATCCACGCGAGCTTGGTACTTTTTGCGGGTTGCCTCCGTTGGATCGCTCTTAAACATCTTGTTAAAGAAGGCCATCGTCTTGACCGCACCCCTGCGCGATGGCCTGGACGCCACCATGACAGGGCGAGGGGTGGTCCTTGCATGCTGGAAGCTGAGAGGGCGAGCGGGCGCTGGCACTGGCTGCAATAAGTTGGCTGCAGCAAACGCTTTCACACCCGTGCGACCAGGCCCATGAATCTTCCCTTGCTGGGGGAGCAACATTCCCGCCCTCATTTTAATTAGCTTGTGCAAGGGGCAGTACCTGTTACAAGCGCAGGATCCAGAAAACTACCCAAACCCTTAGGTTTGCTCTGCATGATATGTGTGACCCACATGCAGGCAGCCTTAATTAGCAGCTGGCATGACCCCAATACGTGCAAGTAACTTACCGTATCTGCAAGTGCAAGACAAGCTGCAACAAGCAAGTTTTCAGTTGCATCTCATGAAGCCATGCCCAGCGAGCATGCCCAGCTATGATGTTGGCACCACAAGCACCCTCCGATGTACCCCTTTAGTGTGCAGTTGTGCCATTCACTGAAGCATGATGTGCATTGCAGCACTGTTCACGTTACTGTTGCTGTCACGTGACCTAGATACCACCCTTGGTGCTTGCAGGTAGGCTGTCCCACTGTTCTCAGCTGCTGTCTGGCCTTGCACTGCCATAGCTTCTTCCTTTGCAGCCTTCAGACATGCCATCATGGCGCTTGGTATGCCCGGTGCCCTGCCACATATGCATGTATGCGCCCCCACTGGATATGTACACTGCCTGGGGCCGCATGACCTCAGCTGCAGCATCGTGAGGTGTGAGACAACAAGCAGTTGAGTTGCTAGCAGAATGCTTGAATGACAACAGTGTTCGGTTGTTGCAACGCCATGTTGTACCCGAAAAGGAGGTCCTGGCCCACACGGGTGCTTCCAGATCAGCAAAATTACAGTTTGTGAAGTTTCTTAGCAAATCAATGGTTGCGTTGGTTGCTTCAACATGAGAGCAGATTGAGGGAGCGGAAGGAACTGAGCGGCGCGTAAAAATGCCTGATCTAACTTGATACGCACACTGGAGCACTGCTGCAAGGCAGTGCGTGTGTCGTGTTGCCACCAAGCATCACAAAGACGCCATCAGTCAGCACATGTGGGTGCATGCGCAGCATCAAACAGCAGCAAAAGCAGGTATACAGAGAAAAGAAGCAATCAGAAATCACACACGCAGAAAACAGTCAGCAAAACTTAATTATTTCTCGGTTGCACCCGCTCACCCCACAGCCAAGCAGCCGCAGCCAGACAGCAGTGCTTTAGCACCACGCACACATGCACAGTGCTTGGACAGCAGGGTAAGCGGGGTCCTCCCAGCCTGCATAGATTCACGCCGATTTGTACCCTCTCAGCTCGACTGAACAAATTACGAAACCAACCTCTCCCCCGTTTCCAATAACCACACAAAGCACACAACCGGCCTGCCCCCGCCTGCCATGCATTTACTGCGTGGGGCTAGGGTGCACCAGCTGCCACGCCTGCCTATCTCCCTGCTCAGGCCCATGAGGAGGCTGAAAGTGCACCACCACATCACCACAGCTCGTATGTATGTCCAACAGGCATTGCCATCACACAGTCAGACCACGGTATGTCACAGCATGTGGTCAAAAAAGGAAGGTAAGGGTCGTGTAGAGAGCAGCCGCAAGAAGTGAGCGACCAAGAATCGTTGATCCGTTAATCGTTAAGGAGTTCAAACAATGCCTGCCTGAAGTGTTCAGAGTCTAATAAGTCAGCTGTCTATGCATGTGGGACAGACATCTGCACTACTGCACTCACACTGAAGCAGCCATCAGGGTCAACAGCCCACACCATCTGCACCTCTTACTGCCTCCAACAGCTGCAACCCAATGACCAAATGCGCAGCCACAGCACCCTGTACGCCCACAATTTGTGCAGGTGGCATCATGTGGAAAAGGGGGTTCAATCAATAACGGTGAATGAATTAAACGATGAATATGGCTGCCATGTCAGTTCAGAGAGGATGGCCCATGCCAGGCATGCATGCGTGGCACGCGCACAGAGGGCCTTGACGCGAGCAGGCATGTGCCATGGTAGCATCTCCCTCGATAAGTACGTCCATGTGTTTTCTGCCATGTTGTGCACACTTTGTCGACCAGCCAACACAGCACGCACGGGGTTCTCAAGGCCAGCGGCCACGGCTTAGCTCAGCACTCTGCAGGCTGTAGAGCAGCAGGTGCCACACCACCATGTAGTTCCTTGCGTGCTTGCTGCTGCACCTCCACAATTGCGTCGCAGTCGCCTGCGTGCTCCACCAGAGCATTGCCAGAGCTGACACACCTTCGCTGTTGGTGCCCTGGGGACTGCTGCTCCTGAGCGGCAGTACCCTCCACACCTTTGCCCTGCTCAGCAGGTATGGTCTGCGACAGGCCTGCAGCTGGCGACTGGACTGCTGCAGCCTCAGCGCTGGCAGGTGCAAGGGCTCCGTCGGCACCTGCCGCACTGCACGCAGCTGCTGGTGCAGGGCTGTGGCTGGGTGGTACGGGCAGTGCAGACAGCCGCGGCTGGATGGGCACTGGTGGTGGCGTAGGGCTTGCCTCCTGGATCACGACACTGGGAGGAGGAGGGGGCAACGGGTTGGCGTGGTGGCCGTGCGCCAGCACGGAGCTGAAGGGGGGTGCGGAGGGTGGGTACGAGTAGCAGCAGCCACTGTGGTGGTGGCTCATGCCAATAGGCGGGTAGCTGTAGCTGGGGTGGGGCTGGGGGTGTCCAATGTCATGCGGCCGCTCCCCGTGGTATGCAGGGTACGTGTAGGATGGTGGAGGGTAGGGCGGTGGGTGGTGGGGGTGCGGGTAGGGGCCAGATGACCCCGGCGGGTGCACGACAATGTGCTCTGACCCATTGGCCAGGTGGTGCACTGTCACAATGGTACCTGGTGGGTACGTACCGGGCTGCAGCATGGACAGCGCTGGTGGCATGTGGCCCTGGCTGTGGGCGTGGGCAGGGTATGGCGGCCGGTGCGCAGATGGTGGTGGGGGCGCATGGGTATGCCCGTGTGCCACAGTCACGTGTGTGTCAGGGTGTGGTCCGTGGTGCGCCACTGTGCCTTGTGTGTGCGGTGGCGGTGCATATGGGTGGTGTGGCGCTGGCGGGTAAGCCGGGTGGTGGTGGTGCTGGTGGTAGTGCAACGTGGACGCAGCCAGGCTGGTCACAGGCGGCGGCACAGGCACGCTGCCAGGTGGTGCCGCCGGGGCTAGTGCGCTGGTGCGGCGAGGCAGGCCAGGAGCGCCCAGGAGATGTTGAGGGGGGAGAGACAGCTTCATGCTTGGAACTGGTGCATGTTTGGCTGCAAAGGTCATGTGCTTCTGAGCAGCGGCTGCGGATGGAGGTGGCAGGTGCGTAGGTGGGGGCACTGGCAGTGCCATAGACGGTGCCGCACCATGCTGCACAGTGCGGAAGGGATGAGCCATGGCGTCTTCAGTGGCAGCCTGCATGATTGTGCCACGTGCAACTGCTGCTGTGCTGCTGCTACGGGCAGTGCTGGGCTGCTGGTGCTGCGGCTGGGGTACCGGTGGCACTGCCTGCTGCTGGTTAAATGCGGTTGCAGCTGCAAGTGCAACCGCGGCTGCCGCCGACACTGCCTGCATCTCAGCAAGAACTGAAGGGGGCATGGGCGCAGCCCCTGTTGCTCCGCCCAGGCGCTGTTGTGCTGTCACCGGGATGTCCAGCGATGCAGCTGTTGGGGGCAGCATGTGCAGCCCGAGTGCAGCCCCTGCTGCCTGCTGCAGCAACTCAGCTGCCTCATCCCCCAGGGACATCATGCTTGACCCGCCACTGCTGCTGCCCCGCCGCCTGCGCATGGCCGCCATTTGGCCCGCCATGTCTGTCATGGTGGGCCCTGCAGATGTGATTGTGGGCTTGAGCTTGGCCAGGTCCACACCAGTGCCCTGCTTGTCTGCACCGGGCACAGGCAGAAGCTGGTGTGCCGGCCGGTCCAGCAGAGTTGCGCCGGCTGTTGCGCAGGTGGTCAGCACGGGTGCAGGTGGTTTGAGCTTCAGGCTGCAGCTGGCCAGTGCTTGCAGCTGGTCCATCAGCAGAGCATGCAGCTCCTCAGGGGCCATGTTAGTCGTCTGGGCCTGGGGACTGAGCGAGTGCGACTGCCGCTGCGTGTCTGCGGCTTGCAGAGCCACAACAGAGGAGGCCTGCAGCGGTGCCGTGGCACGTGTGGCTCCGTTGGGCTTGGCGCCAGGTGTGCCAGCATCGGCGCATGCGGCTGCCATGAGCAGGTCAAGTGAGCTTGGTGGGAGTGGTGCCATGGGCTCAGGGGTTGTAGCGGCTGGTGCACCATCGGCACTGGCGCGCTGGCGCTTGCTTGGCCTGCGAGCATGAATAAGAATAAACAACGCTGTCAATAGAGGTGGTTGGCAGTGAGGACGCGGCAACCCAATGGGAACAGATTCAGGACCATTGTGGCCTTTGCTGGGGTCTCGAGAAACTGCTCTGCACATGCTCACCTCTCCTCTGTGGAGTTGGCTGAGGGCAGCTCAGGCGCACCCACATCTGACTGCCGGCGAGCACGCGCCGGAGCTGGCTGCTGCTGCACCAACTGCTGCTGCTGCTGCAAGGGTGGAGGTATGGAGGTCTGGCTGCTGGGTGCGCTGTTGGGCCTGCTGTTGGGTTGCAGCATGGGCAGACAGCCGCTCGTCATCAATGCATCCTCCTCTTCCATGCCATCTGTGTTCTCCTCGGATGCCTCGCTGCTGACTGCCGTCGCATTGCATCCACTCTGCGTGTGAGTAGGGTTTTCCGGTCAGAAGCATTGTGTGCACTGTGCCATGCAAAGCTCATCCTGAACTGTGGCCCAGCTACAGCACGCGACCGGCTGACGCCGGCGACACCAGAAGTCGCCGCCAATGCGACATGTGCTGACATCGCCCATCGGCCTGGCGCTTGCAGGGTTGAGGCCGGCTGGAAGCACCTGCTGCCCCATGACACCATGTCCAAAGTCATGATGGTGGCCGCAAAGATACCCACCTGCTTCGCCTTCTTCTCGCGCCTGTACTGTGCCATATACTGCCGCTGTTCGTTCAGCAGCCTGACCCCCTTCGCTTGCCGCAGAACTTCCTCAAGACTTGGGATCTGCGATTCGACCGTGATGAGCGTGCCACCAGCGTGTGGGAATGGCATTGCTGTTGGGTGATGTGCATACCACCCACCGCAGGCTTTCCCTGGTTTTTCAGGCTTACCGGCTTGCCTTGCGCCGTGAACCATTCTTCTTGGTGTTCCTCATACGCTCTGCGGGCATCCGACCATGCAAGCACAGGTTGCACACGACGTCAGTACAAGCAGTTCTTGTCCAGTTCGCACCTCCTGCCCCAGCCCGAGTCGCAGTGATCACCATTCCTCACAGTACTTGGGATTTTTGCCGTCACAGCGGCCCCAGCTGTGCGTAGCTGGCACAAGCCCCTTGGGCCCACCAAGTAAATCACCTGGCCAGCGCTTCTCTGTCAGGTCTTCTGCCTTGGGTGGAGATGAAGTCCCTGCAGAACCTGGGGGCCCGGGGTGGTGTAGTGGGACACCAAGGACAAAAGTCAGTGGTCCTGCGAATGGCAGTCAAACACGGCATGCACGCACTGGTTCAGGCCGCTCCAAAAGAATCGCCCTCTTTTGTTGTCGCCGCTTGTCATGGTGGTGGTTGCAACAATGCAACAACGAAGGTTTAGAGCATTTGCTTCCTGGATATCAGGTTGTATTCGGATGCTGCGTCACAGTGGGTTCGCGTTGTTTGTCACATTTCGACCCACATGGCACCTGTCTGGCACTTGGTCACTCCCTCTGTATGATACGCCAGACCTTGGACGGAGCGCGATGCGCCATCTACGTGGATTGTCTAAACAACAAAATGACCATATCATGCGTATGCTTGATTGTACCACATCTGTCCGTCGCACCACAGCCGCTTGTCGCACACGCCTGCACCTGTGACTTGATGTATCGGCGGCAGCCTCCGCACGCCTTCCACAGCATGACCATTCCGGCTATGCGCACAGCTGGCAGTGCTTGCAGCGACGGTTCGGAAGCAAACGTTCGCATTTCACTGCCATATGGCTGGGCAAGCGCTTGGACGGCAGAGCTGTCACACTGGCCCTGATGGTGGCTGGCCCTGCGTGCCATTGTCCTGACGATTGTCGCCGCTCAATGCAGACATTGCCCTGCTTCATTTACACAACAACAGGCCTGTGCCGCCAATGTGGCGGCACTAGAAATCTAGAATGCATCAATTCGCTCACCACACTTTCACTCGGCCCCCCCCCTCAAGCTCCTCACATTGCTCATGCCCCCCGCACTGGCAGCAGCAGCAGCGGTTGATAACCCCCAAGCCACCTCCGCGAACAGCTGGCTCACTGCTTCTTGCTCCAGGGGTCCGTAGGGTCAATAACCTGCGAGGCCTCCACGGTCGGCGCTGCCCCACTGCTGCTGTTGCTGCTGGTGTCGCTCCCGCTTGCACCAGGCGCCGCAGGTGTGCTGGGGTCCTGGCCCAGTGCGATACGCATCAGCGTGAACACCTTGGATGCGTAGTCCTTGGGCTGGTCCACCTGGAAGCCGGACGTGATGAGTGATGTCTCATACAGTAGCTCAGCAAGGTCGCGTGCGCGGTCCTCATCCTTTTCACCGAGCAGTGTCTTGATGCCGCGCAGGATCTCGTGCTCAGGATTGATCTCCAAGATTTTGCGGCCCTGCGGGCATGGAAAGATTGTGAAAGTGCAGCAGACATGCTGATGTGAAGTTGAACTTCATGATCCAGCTGGCCCTTGCCGGCCAACCTCTGTTGCTGCCATGGGAGTGATTGATAGCAATGATCAGGTGCGGGGCATGCACGTGTAGATTATTGCGAAAGCCGCACCTTCATGTACTCCAGAGAGCGGGTGTCACCCATCGCTTGTGTGCGCATGATGCGCTCCATGTTGGCGCTCCACCCAAATTTGGAGGTGACCAGAGCGCACGGCGAATCAACCAGGCGATTTGACACGGTCACCTTCTCCACGCGTTCACCCAGTGTCTTCTTCAAGAAATCCACTACACTGGCAAACTCCTTGGCCAGAGCCTCCTCCTTGGCCTTGTCCTCAGCATCGCTGTCCAGCTGCAGGCATCGTGGTGCACGTTATGCCGTTATGCACTGTAGATCAGTCGCAACCATTGCACCGAAGATCATGCGCGCCCAGCACACCACCTCCTCGCACGGCTGCAGAGGACAGTGGGCGTTGACTCTCACACTGGCTGGCGTGAGTACTTTATTATTAAACAAGGGCTCACCGTGATGCCCTCCTTGGACACGTCCACCAGCTCAAACTCTTTGAACTTCTGCAGGTTCGTGACTGTGGCCTCATCAATGGCGTCAGTCAGGAACAGAACCTCATAGCCCTTAGCCACCAGCTTCTCCACAAAGGGTGCAGCCTTGGCCACCTGCAAGGCGCACCGATGCACACCAGTGCAGCTGAACATGCCAAACAACCAGCCTCAGCCGCGTCCAGCCTGCAGTGCAGCTGCACTCACACAGCTACCCAGCAATCAATCACATGCCACACACCTGCAAATTGTCAGCGGCCATGTAGTAGATCTGCTTCTGGCCCTCCTTCATGCGCTTCACATAATCCTCCAGGCTGGTCAAGGTGTCCTCGCTCTTGGAGCTGCAGAAGCGCAGCAGCTTGGACAGGCGCTCGCGGTTCTCAGTGTCCTCAATCACACCAATCTGCAAGGCGCGTACGGATGTTTGGGGCATCCTGTGTGCTGTGCGTCCACAGCGCACGTGTTTTGATGGGCTTGCAAACAAACATTGGCGTACAACAGCCGTGAACGCATGGAGGCCATAAACCTTTGCCGATTCAGGTTGTGTGCACCAAGGAGGCAAGGCGTCTGCAGCCATCGTACCTTGATGTTGCGGCCGAACGATTCCCAGAACGTCTTGTAGTCCTCACCGCCTTCCTTGCCAGCCAGCTCCTCCATCATCTCAATTGAACGCCGCACCAGCTGCTTCCGGATCACGCGCACGATGCGTGACTCCTGCAGGATCTCTCGGCTCACGTTGAGGGGCAGGTCGGAGCTGTCAACCACACCCTTCACGAAGGACAGGTAACTGCGAGGGGTGTGAGGGCACCAGCGGCCGTCAGGCTTGCGAGGCTCGAGTACCACCCACATGCCGTGGCACGCAGCAGCTTGTTGATCCTGCTGACATCTCTTCAACACAGCCTGGCTGCATAGCATAATGCAAAGCGCAGTCACCAGCTGCTGCCAGGCAGCTCACCGCGGCATGAGGTCCTCGTCGAATTCGTCAGAAATGAACACACGCTTGACGTACAGCTTGATGGAGCGCGAGCGCTGCTGCCATGACTGCTGGTCAAAGGGCGCCATGCCGGGAATGAACAGGATGGACGCAAACTCAATTGTACCCTCCACGTTGAAGTGCACGTGCGCCAGGGGGTCCAGGAACTCCGAAAACGTCTGCTTGAAGAAGTCGTTGTAGGTCTCAGCACTCACGTCCTTGGGGTTGCGCGTCCAAATGGGCTTGTTGTCGTTCTCCACACGCCAGTCCCACACCTCCTTGTAGTCTGTCTTCATCACCGGCTCCACCTATGAGAGAAGGCGGCTGGCTTGGTATGAGGGCACGTCCTGCCGCTGGATGCCCCAACGAGACACTACTCATGCACACACTGGACCCGCATTTACACCCCCAGGCTCAAATGTGCATAGTGCCACCGACAGCAATGCGCATGCACCTTCTTGGGCTCCTCGCCCTTCTCCGCAGCACGTTTGTCCTCAGCCTCCTGCTTGCGCTTGGTGGCCTCTGCGTCCTCCACCTTGATGGGCTCCTTCTTCATGCTGCGTGCCATGTGTGCAGTGCATGCTCCTTATGCTCCTTATCAGCCACAGTGCATGCACATACCAACACGGCCATCCGATGCAACTGCACAATGCTGAGAATGCCACAAGCTGCCAGAGCACGCAGGGTGCAGCTACCTGTACAGCTTGATGGGGAAGGAGATGAACTGGGAGTATTGCTTGATGAGGCGGCCCAGGCGCACGGGGTCAGCCAGCTCCTGTGCATCCTCCTTCAGGTACAACGTCACCCTGAGGTATGTGCACACAGCATAATGCGTGCCTAAGATGCAGCCGCTGGATTGCAAGGTGCAATATCAGTGCATTCTGATGCCCATCCTGTCAATGACAGCACCAGCCGCTCGGAATTGCTTGCAGGCATGCTGTCTGCTGTACCCCTGCTGGCGAGCTGCCAATCAGCAAGCACCCTGCCCACCCACCCACCACCCTTCCTCCCCTGCCCCCTGGCCTCACCTGGTACCGCGCACAAGGGGCGAGTTGGCTGCCGTGGTATCCTCATAAACCTTGTATTGGTGGGAGCCAGCCTGTGCCTCCCACACCCACTGGGTGCCGTCCTCATGGCTCTTGGTCTGCACCTTGACACGGTCTGCCACAAGGAACGCCGAGTAGAAGCCCACACCAAACTGCAGGCATGCAAGAGGGGTGAAGCACATCAGCATTCCAGAATGGACGAATCAGCACTCCATGGGCAGTGGTATGCCGGGCTTCAAACGCAGGTGACTCCCAAAGATTGCTGATCAGCTTGCTTCTCAGCGCCAAAGTAATTCACAGATCCTGCTGGCAACAAGCAAGACTGCACCTGGCCAATCAGGTTGTTGTCACCACTCTTAGCCTCCTTCATCATCTCCATGAACTTGCGGGTGCCGGAGCGCGCAATTGTACCCAGGTTGGACAGCAGCTGCTCGCGGGACATGCCGATGCCAGAGTCCCTGCAGCCAGCGCCACGATAAGCACACATTATACACACCATTATCTGTGATCAATCAACAATGGACCGAGCCTGCCCCTTGCAGGGTCGAACCCTCAGCTCCCCGACGTGCTTGTGCATATTGCAGGCTCTGCAGCAACGACCCTGGTCATAAAACCAACCACTAGCTGTGACAGCTGCTTCATGTATGCTGCGGATGATGGCACGCACTCAATGGTGATGGTGTTGGCCTCCTTGTCAGCAGACACACGGATCTCCAGCTCCTCACGCCCCTTCATGACATCAGGCTGCGTAAGTGACACAAAGCGCACCTGCATGCACACGCGCACGCATGGACATGAACAGTTGTGCGTGCAAGTTGCTGCTGCTGCCGCTGCGGCATCTGCCCCTGACAGTCAGCAACGCATTATCGGTGTTGCAGCAGCAGCTGCGCACCTTATCCAGTGCATCAGAGGCGTTGGAGATGAGCTCACGCAGGAACACTTCGCGGTTGCTGTACAGGCTGTTCACGATCATGTCCATCAAACGGTCGACCTGAGGGGTGATGCATGAGACATGGGCACAGGGATTGGTCGGTCGTGGTAGGGTGTCCGGAGCAACATGCCACACACCCTGCATGCTGCCAGGCACGCACGCTGGATTGTACACAAAATGATGGTGTGCCAGGTTAGTTGAGCTTGGTGCGTGCAATGCAATGTTCTTGATGCTTCCGGGTCAAGTGCGCAGCATGGCATGGGCGATACACAGTTTCCCTGCAGCCCATGCTGTGATCGATCTGTGAAAGATCGCACCTCCGCCTGATACTGGAACGTCTCCTCCTTAGGGGCGGCCTCAGTGGTTGCGGAGCACGCCAGGGTGCGGCGCTGATGCAGCAGCTGCTGAGCAGCAAACGTGACTGGGGCGTGGCAGGGAGCCATCGGCACCACGCGTGGCACAGACGCCACCTGGCGTGTGGCCTGCAGCTCATGAACACAGGCATCACGAGCTGGCTTACCGCCGCACAACTCTTCAACCACCTGCATCTTCGAGAAGCATTCGCGAAATGCACGCACCGTCTTGGCCACACGTGCATGGCCTGCGGTACGCAGTGTGCTAAGAGCCATCTGCGCCAAGCGACAAAGTATCCTAGCTATTTTGGCTGATGGAGCAAGAAAAGACGCCAAGGGCGAACTGACGCCACTGCGGTCCTAACGTTCAAGAAGGAGAGGGACAAGAAGTATCTGGGGCGCTCAGGGTGAGATCACACTGTCGCCAGTCTCGACACTGTGCCTTTTGTTTGGTAGAATATGATTCAAGTGCTTGTCAGGTCCCGAAATTTCGTTTCTTGCGGCAGCTGAGGTTCACTGTCGGACAGCATTATTTGCACTGCACTGCACTGCACTGCATTTGCACTGCACTGCACATGCATGTGGCAGCACTGGCAGAGCTGCG
>QAXD01000158.1:143364-154731 GCA_004335575.1 Haematococcus sp. NG2 | reverse complement strand
TCTCTTATACGCGCGTGGGAGGTGCGCAGCGCGGCGCTGGGCGGCGGGTACAATGGCCGCGGCGGTTACAACGGCGACGGCGGTTACCACAACAGCGGGTACGACGGCCGCGGCACGCAGACTGACGGCCGCGGCGGGCATGACGGCGGCGGGTACCACAACAGCAGTTACAACAACAGCAGCCACAACAACAGCGGTTTCAACGGCAGCCGCGGCGGTGCGTCCCGCGGTGAACCGGCGCGGGGGCGCGGGGGCCGGCGGCCGCGGCGGCCAGCCTAAAACCCTCAAACCCTCAAAATCTAAACCCTGAAAGCGGCAGGGGAGGAAGGGAGGTGCCGCGGGCCGGGGACCGGGGGCCGGGGCCGGGAGTGGGTGAGGGCCGGGGCTGGGAGTGTGACCTCCGTCGTTGTGTGTGACCGCAGCGCCGGCTCACAGCTGTCACGTTCAGGGTGTCACACTGCATCAGTGTCGCAGGCAGTACGCTGGCAGTACGCCGGCCATACCTCGGTAGTACGCTGACAGTACGCCAGCCGTACGTCGGCAGTACGCCAGCAGTGCGCCAGCAGCACGCCCATTGGTTGTGGCAGTGCACACAGCCGTGCTGGCGGTTGCAAGCGTGCTGGGAGAGTGGTGAGGGGCCCTTGGGGGGCAGTGCGGGGCGCTGCCACGGGATGGCGTGGAAATAATGGAAAGCCATGTGCGCCCTGGTGTTGCGGCGGGGCTGGTTGTATCCATGTGCATGCAGAACAACTTACACATGAGCGGAGACCGCCCGTGCATGCGCTGAGCAGAGTGTAGGGAGCAGCATGGATGCGCTAGGAGCATGGAATGAAGGTCATGGGCGCATGAGAGTAGCAGTAGGTCATGGCAGAGATGTGACATGGGTGTGGGGCTCAGGTAGAGGTACAGGATGTAGGTGCTGAATGCCAGGGGACAGGCCTGCCAGCTAAGAGCCAGTTGGCATTTTGTTTCCTTCCAGCTGGCAGTTCATGCAGTTGGCAGTTCATCCAGCTGGCAGTTAATGCAGTTGGCAGTTTACCCAGCTGGCAGCGAGCCAGAAAACAAGTTGGTTGGGTAGGCCCGATTAGTTGGCAGGAAGAAGTGAGCGATGTGATGTGCCAGGGGCGTTGCTTCTGATCGGGGTGCTGCTCCTCATGCCCATTGTGCGTGGCACCGCCTCTGTACTGCTGTACTGCTGTAGCAGCTGTACTGCTGTACTGGCATGTGCGGTGAGACGGGATGAGATGGGGTGAGATGGATGGAGGCAGGTACAGTATTTGTGTGTAAGGATCTCTGGACCTCAATTCTCAGCGCACTCAACTGTGAAGCTGGCGGGGATGCACACACCTTCCGCGGCTGGCAATGCTGGCCGCAGCCGCGTGCGGGACCAACAAACAAACAGGCAGACAGACATAGAGACCACATAGAGACAGACAGACAAACAAACAAAGCTACCCCCACTAATTATGATAAGAGGAGGCCGCCAAACAACCCTACATCTCTCGGGGGGCACGTGCGTGATAAGTCTGATAACGCAGCTGGTGCTTTTCATGAAGCGCGAGGTGCATGCTTGGCCGAGGGGCTTTCATAATAAAGCGAGTTGATTGCAGGTACACTGGCCCAGGCTGGTCAGTGCACAGGAACAGGTTGGGGCAGAGGTGCTCACATTGCCACTTGCCGCCTACCAGCAACGAGCCCCCCATGACTCCCATGAGCTGTGCATGTGTGCCATGAGCAGCGAGGGGCGTGTCTCAGCATGCGCACAGCTGCACACCGTCGTGTTCTACTGCAATCATGTGTCCAGCCAAAGGCTTGCACGTCCAGTCAGTCCTTGTAGGCATGGGCGTGCGCAGGGCTATGGCGGAACGCATGGTTGCAGGAAAGGCAGAGGTGGGGGCATCAGGGGCATCAAAACTGCTGTAGGAAGGATGTGGGGCAGGTCGACTAAGCAAGGTGGCCGTAGCGGGCCCAACCTTATATCCCCTTTTCTGCTCGATCTTGCTCTGGCTGCTTCATCCTTGTATTCCTTTGTCTGCTCTCTATCTCTGTTTCTGCCTGTGGTGAGCTGCTGCATGCACAAGGTGGCGCGGCTAAGCATGGGGGCGAGTCAGCATCCTTGGCAACGACGGGTCACTGCAGCGTGTGCATTGTTACCTCACGTGCCTGGTCCCTGCTTCCTCGCTCCTTGTTACATCACGAAACAACAGTGTACATCATGGCGTTCATCTCCGTTGTTACCTTTGCCTACAAAATCAGCTGCAGCCTCCCGGCATTGGACCCTCATGCCTCCCCACTGCTGTCACCACACCGCTTTCACCCCACTGCCTCAAACACCACACCGCTGCCCGGTGACCGTGCCACTTCTGCGACTCCAAAAACCTGCCAACCGCATCCGCACACGCCGGAGTTCGAACCCGCGACACGTCGTCACGCCGCCAGCCCCAGCGCATCGCACAGCGCGCCCGCGTGCCCCTCCACCGGGCTCCAGCTCGCGCCCCTCAGCGCCAGAAGCCGCGACGCGGCCGCGTTGGGGTGCGGCGCCAGCGGCGTACTGCCTGCGGTACAGCAGTGCAGCGGTACAGCGGTACGACAGTATGACGGTACGGGCACACACTCACACGCGGGCACACACTCACACTCACACGGGTAAAGCGATGTAACACATACACCTTGCGCACACTCACACGCTGTGTCATTGATTGGTGGTTTTATAATGGATTGGAAACAAGCAGCTGATTGGCAACGCGCAAAACTCGCCCAGCAGTGCTGGCAAGGTAATAAAGGTATGTATTTAGGTGCAGTTGTGGGCAGCACCTCTCACCCATGCCCCACACGTCTGGTTCTCTGGAATCGTACCCATTGAACCCCAATTAAGCACCAACGCCTAACCTGCACCCTCAATGCTGGCCCGCAGCAGCCCTCCAAACAGTATTAAATCAGTGACCCACAAGCATTCTCCCCTGGCCAACAACACTCTTCCTCTGGCCAGCAACTCCGTCCCACACCCCATCTCACACCCGCCCACACCCAGGACCCCTCACACCTCACACAACACGCCGTGTGACCCTCACCTGTCTGACTGCCACCCCTGTAGCCTCCCCCCGTGAGAGTGAGGGCGCCCGTACCGCCCGCGAGCGGCAGTACAGTCACACTGCCCGCTGTGGCGCTCACGGCCTGTGAGGTTGTGCACGCCCAAAAGTGTGAGGTCACACGCCGCAAGGGAAGGAGTGATGCTTAACCTAGGGGTAAACCTCCAACCAAAGGGGATGAAGCTGGGTGTGCAGCAATGCAGTGGTGCACAGAATTTTCAAGAGGTCACGCCCCCGCTGGGGTACGACGGAAGTTTGTGCTGCTGACACTTGTCATGCGCTTGTACTGCCCGCACATGTACTGCATGCGTACTGCCCACCTGGGGCGCGTCAACCAGCTGGCGGTACAACGCGGCACGCAGCGCCGCGTCACGCTCCGAAACCACACCCCCCACCATCGCGCGCAGCACCTCCATCGCGCGCAGCTGCATGCGGTGTGGGGCAGTACAGGGGGCGGTACAGGTGTGGTGTGGAGCGGTACAGGTGTGGTGGGAGCAGTACGGAAGGGGTATGGAGCAGTACAGGTGTGGCGTGGAGCAGTCAAGTACGCCCCAGCCGTGCAGTGCACCCCAGCGGTACAAACCACCCCGGCGGTACAAACCACCCCAGTGGTACAAACCAGCCCAAAAATACAACAGCCCAGCAGTACAACAGCTCAGCAGTACAACACGGTACCACTGCCAGGTGTAAGGTTTAGGGTTTAACCTGGACGGGCCGCACACCTGCGCCGTGGCCAGCTTGTCCGTGTACCCCGCCTGCGTGTGGATCAGCGCAGAGGCCACGCCAGCCGCCGCCCCACACGTGATCGCCACACGCAGAACCGCCACGTCATCACTCTTTTGCGCAATGGTCTCACTCTTTTGCCCGACCGCGCCCTCACTCTTTTGCTCCCCCACGCCCTCGCTCTTTTGAGGCCCAACCACCAGCGCCCCAACCGCCTCAACCAACGCGTCGAGCGCGGCGCGCGGCAGCTCCCCGTACAACGCCTGTACCGCAGTACAACGGGCAGTGGTGCAACAGGCAGCGGTTTAGGGGTACCGGTACAAGGGGCGGTGCAGATCGTCAAAGGGCAGCATGGCAGCAGGCAAGTAGCAGTGCAGATCGTCAAGCGGCGGCATGGCAGCGGTACGAGGGCAATTCATCACAGGGGCGGTGCAAGGGCAGTAAATGAGCAGTACAACAATGAAAAATGCAGCGGTACAGCCAGCAGGCAGTACAGTCCCTGTACTACAGCAGTACAAGTGACACATTTGAGATGCGTGGGGGTGGCGAGGCAAGCAGGAGACAGCGGGCCTGTCAGACAGGCAGTTGCCCACACTGTCTGTCATGCGGTCAGCACACATGCAGTCAGTCAGTCAGTCAGTCAGTAAGTCTGGCAGAGCGGGGCGTGTCTGACTCACCGGCATCATGAGCACCTGCACCAGCATGGGCAGTACGCGTACCGCCAGGGTCAGTCGGTCTGACGCGGCAGTACACCCGCGCGCCGCACCAGCCAGCGCCTGCGCCGCGCCCACGCGCGCCTGTGAAAAAGTGTGATTGTGTGAGGAGGGCGCAAAGTGTGGGAGGGGTGCTAACGTATGAGTGCGTCTGTGTGTGAAAGAGAGGGGCTGGTGATCTGTGCGTGTGAGGGAGGATTGCCAAAGTGTGTGTTTGGGGGACATTATCGTACATGTGCATCCTGCACACAGCTTTGTGCATGTACATCCTCGGACTTGCAGTACCAACCCTTCCGCCCATGGACTCACAGCCCCAACCCTGCTGATACCGATCCTACATGACTTATGTAACGTGAAGCCTGATCATGCATGTCCACATGATTTCATGATCAGTATGAGCAGGGTTGGGGCTAAGGACGCAAGTGCAAGACGTTTGGTTGCACATAATAACAATACTAACACAGCGTTTTGCAGACGCTTCTGCATGCCACTTGGTTGCACATGCCGGTTGCTTGCACACGTAACATGCGCGCAACCAACAGGGGGCGCACAAACAGGGTGCGCACAAACCTTTGTGGCGGGTTTTACTGCAGACCGTGTGGTGATAACGCATGTACTGCATCCAACAAACGTTCAACAAATGTAACGCATGTACTACATTCAACAAACTGCGCACCTTTGTGGCGGCCGCGTTGTTGCGGCGCGTGAGGGGCTCCGCCCACTCATCCTTGCCCAGCCGCACCCCGTCACGCCCCAGCCACAGCACCTGAGCCAGCTGCCCCGCCAGCGCGCCACGCGCCGCCAGCGCGACCTGCGGCGGATTCAAAATTTAGATTCAAAATGAGATTCGAAATGCAGAGGTTCTGGATCCAGGTTTGTGGGTTCTGTTTGTGGGTTGAATGGTTGGAATGTGGGTGGATATACCGTAATGATTGGAAGGTGGGTGGATTCAATGGTTGGAGCATGGGTTGGTTCATTGGTGGGAATGTGAGTGTTGGGGCTGGGGGGCTGTGGGGGTGGGGTGGGGTGGGGTGGTGGTTTGAGATCAGTCAATGGCCACCCAGCGCCGTCTGGATCCGAATCTTAAGCTGTAATTAGTGTGTGGCACAGAAGGCCTGAAAACGGCCGGTCCAGGGGGTTGGAAGGGCGTGGGTATGTAGTGTGTGGTTGTGCTGGTGGGTGTGGCATATGATTAATATGATTGGGGAAGGACTCACAGTGGGGCCATTGCACTTTCGCATCACACCATCCCATCACACTTTCCCATCACACTCACTGTTGACCCAGCAGCAACTGCCCTGACCGGGCAGTAACCCAAGCAACCAACCAACCACAAACCAACCATAAACCAACCAACTAACTGACCACACACCAGCCAACCAACCGACCAACCGACCACAAACCAATCAGCGAACCTGACCAACCAGCCAACCGCCCAGCCAACCACCAACCAACCAACCAACCATTAACCAACCAACCGCCCGGCCAACCGACCGATCAACCAACCAACCGCCCGGCCAACCGCCTCACCCGCGCGAGGTATGCCTCGCCCTCCGCGTCACCCGCCAGTTGTACCGCCGCCTCCCCCAGACAGACCAGTGCGTGCGGTACGCACGACGCGGGTACCGCCTGCTGCGCCATGCCCAGTCTGCGGTACAGATCAGCGGTACAGACCGGCAGTACAGGTTGGGCGGTACAGTGTGATGCATGTGGGCATCAGAAGTGTGCGGTGTGTGGTGTGAGGGGTGTTCAGTCAAGGAGCTGAATGGGCCAGCACGTGGAGCTGAACGTGCCAGCACGTGGGCACGTACCATCCTGCCCTGCCTCTCCCCCCCTCCACACACACCCTCCACGCACATTTCGATACATGACAACAACTCAGGTAAGCATATGACCGCTGCACCATAGGTGCTGTCCCGCACCACTACATGGTACTGCTGTACTGCCCTGCCCTGTAACGTACTGTACTGCTGTATTGAACTGTACTGCAGCATTCTGTATTGCTGTAAATGTACCGCACTGCAAGTGTGAACTCTGCTGTACTGCTGTACTGTACTGCAGTGCAAGTGTGAACTCACTCGACCACGTGCGCCATAAGCCCCAGCGCCCCGCCCCTCAGCAGCAGCCGCGCGGGTGAAAACAGCTCCTGCCCCTCCTGCGGTACAGCGATACAGCAGTAAAGGCGGTACAGCAGTGCAGCGGTACATGTGAGCAGCAGTACCATGGGGCAGCAGTACAGTGGAGGAGCGGTATGATGGTGCAGCAGCAGTACGCTGGTGGAGGCAGCATCAGCGCTGCTGGCTGCAGTGCTGGCAGCTGCCACGTCTGTGCCTGTGCTAGGTGCTGCCTCCAATGTGGCAACCTTTGCCTGGTCCTCTAGCATGGGCCCTGACACACCCCTGCCCACACCCAGCTCAGCACGGCCACCAAGCAGTGGAGGAGCGGTGCGACGGTGCAACAGGACAGGGGAACAGCAGCGCGGGGTTCTGTGGACTTGATGACTCAGCAAGCTGTTGATGGGGTTGCTGTCTCATATTGTGGATCTCCCAAGCTCCCACACGAACCGGTGTGTGCGGCTTGGGCTCCGTGAGGGCCAGCGCCAGCGTGCGGCACGCATCCTCACACGCCTCCCTCACACGCCGCCTGTCCGCCGCCTTGAGCTCGCCTGCGGTACGGTACAGCAGTACAGCAGTACAGCATGGTACAGCATGCGGTACAGCGCGGTACAGCACGCACTACAGCATGCGATACAGCATGGTACGTGCGGTACAGTGTGGTACAGCGTGGTACAGTGCGGTACAGTGTCACAGGTGCAGTACTGCGCCTAACCAACCATCCAACCAACAGAACCAACCAACCAACTGAAGCAACTGAAGCCAGGCGGAACAACACAGCCCGCCCACCCCGCTGGAACAAATGCCAACGAACGCAATTACCCACGCAGCGAACCAACCTGCAGGCCAAGCAACCAAGCAACCCACCAATCAAACCGGCCAACCAACCAACTAACCATCCAAACCAACCAACCAACTGAAGCAACCAACCGACCAACCGACTTAACCACCCACCCGCGGCACCGCGGGCCACCGCCTCCTGCCATGCAAACGCCGCGGCGGCCAGGGGCAGTACAACTGCCAACCCGCCCTCCTGCGCCTCTGGCGGTACAGGTGTGAGCTGCGTGTGAGAGGCGGTACAGAGGTGCTCTTTGTGAGGCGGTACAGAAACGGTTTTTGCTCTGGTAGAAACGGGTTTTTGGCAGCCGTTGCAGCGGTTACAGCAGCTGCGGTGGTTACGGCGATGGCAGGGTTGGGCAGAGCATGCCACGGTCACGTACGCCTGCCGCGTGTACGGCCGTTACGGCGGTTGGACCGCCAAGCAAGCATATCAGTTACGGGCAGTTACAGGCGGTTACAGCAAGGGGGGGCGGTTTTCGTGGCGGTTACTACTGGCGCACCTTGGGGGAGGTGGGGTTGAAGAAGTTGTGGTACATGAAGAGCAGCGTGGACAGGGTCATGAGATCCAGGGAGGGCGGTACAACAGGCGGTACAGGCGGTACAGCGTGCGGTACGGTCCCTTCACCTCCCCCTGCCACCAGCCCCGCGCCATCCCCCCCCTTGGGTTGGGATTTGAGGGGCTCGGTGCGCAAAGGTGTGACCAGCCGCCGCCCCAGCGCCAGCCACTGGGCAGGGGTGGGGATGCTGGCGCCGCCTCCGAAACCCAGGCCCACCGCGCTGTTGCTGGACCGTTCGGCTCCCGCCGCGGCCCGTTCGCCTCCCTCGGGCGGCGGCCAGGTGTGCAGATGCGTGGTGGGCGGCGTGAGGGGCGGCGCCGACTGCGGCCGCTGTACCGCCACTGTACCGCCTGTACCGCCTGTACTGCCTTCAGGCGCCGCGTCCAGGCGGTACAGGTGCATGAGGGCCGTGAGCTCGGGCGGTACGGGGCGTGAGGGGGGTGTGAGGGCCTCCATGAGCAGCCCATGCATGTGCCTGTTTTGGCCGTTGCGTAGTGCCTCTGCCCTCATCTGCATGCTTGCACGGTGCGGTACAAGTGAGGGTCACACGGGTGGCTGCAGTACAGATGGGATTATTTTCAGGGTTGAGGGACGTCAGGTTCAGGGTTTAGGGGTCTATACTTAGGGTTTTGAGGTGCAGGATCAGGGCATGAGAAAGGGCAAACAAGTGTGTGATGAAGATGAAAATGAGGGTTTAGCAATAGACCGTCTTGGCACGACCGCACAACTACACACATGACCAATTGACCATATAGGCACATACGCACAATGTACGCACAATACACGCACTCAAACGCACAATACAGTGCCAGAGGCTCAAAGCAGAGGTGTGATGTGTGATGTGTGAGTGCTCACGTACTGCCAAACCCGCGGTCACACCAGGGCAGCATGCAGTACAGAGCAGTACAGAGCAGTACAAATGGTGCACGTGGCAAGGCAGTACGCACCGCCTGCGCCGACACGTCCCCGTAGAGGTTGGCGAGTGCCCACAGCACCTGTGCCAGTCAAACAAAAAGTGAAACGCTCGGATGAACAGTTAGATCAGGCGCAGGTTAGGTACACATCACAGTAACAAATCCCGGTCCCAGATCCGGTCCAATGCTCGGCCAAACACCCAGTCAAAAGGAGACCCAGTCAACGCGCAGTCAACACCCAGTCAACACGCAGTCAAAAGGAGGTCAAACACCTTGATCACAATCCGCATCAGATCGGGCAGATCATGCGCAGGTCAAAGGCTGCTGAGCAGTACACTCCGTGATCACACCCTCACACACGTTGTTGACTGTATCGCCACGAAGCCTAAGCGGTACAACGCCGCGGTTGGCAACGATCCGCACCTGTGATGTGTGAGTGGTGTGAGAGGTAGAGGAACGTGTGAGAGGCAGGGCAACGTGTGAGAGATAGGGGAATGTGTGAGAGGTGTGCCGTGGGAATGTGCTAAAGGGGCAGAGGAAGGTGTGAGAGGGGCAGAGGAAGGTGTGACAAGAAGAGATGAAGGTGTAAGAGGGGGAAGAGGAAGTTGTGAGAAGGAGTGATGTTTATCATAATGTGTGATCGCAGCAGTGTGATGTTGTGCTGCTTTGCACCACTAAAAGCTGATCATCCTTAACTCCCCCCACCCCTTCACGCTTTATCAAGAAATGACAAGCCCCCACGCCACCTCCAACAGATTTTTCCAACATACAGCCAGACTGCACACTGCAGGCACCGCCCAGGCAGACAGGCAGGGGTCTGGTCGATTAGGCGGACGGTCATTGAGTCAGACGCACCAGGTTGCCGGTCAGACCCACGGGCTCCATGACGCGCCGGCAGTACTCCGTCGAGTCAGACAGGAGGTTGCCCAGCACGAACGCCGCGTCATGCTGCGGTACAACATGTGCGCAGTACAAATGTGGTTTGAACCCGATTTGGGAAGGGCGTCGTCACTGTTCTCCTGCCATATTCATTTTTCATTTTTCAGCCATGTTCATTATGTCGATTGATTCTAGGGTTGTTGCTGGTGCCTGCACACGCTCAGCGCATCTCACACACACACATCAGTGATGTGTGTGACTGCTAATACGACATCACAGAAACAAGAGCTGATCACACCTGCTCATCTGGCGCCGTGTACTTCTGTACTGCCGTCCAGATCAAGGCATGCAGGCCGTAGTTGAGTGTGGCGGCAATGACGTCGCCCAGGTTGTCGGTGAAACCTGGGGGGGAGAGCCAGAGCGTGGTTGTAAAATAACGTTCCTTCTTTGGGGGGCAAGGGGAGCAATGTTCCGGTTGTTTTCTTTGGGGGGGCGGGGGGTGGGGCGAGGGGGATCGTGGAGTAGCTGGGATACGCCGGTGAATCTAATACCACTAATACCACTCTCTTATGTCACTTGTATGAGGTCACGGTATGAGGCTGAGCATGCATTTCTAGCAGCACCGCAGCGCCCCCTCAGCAGGCGCCATGTACCAGCCAACCAAGCCCGCATGGCCCAATCCGTAATCCGTCAGTTGTGTTGTGCTACGGCCGTTTTTTCCCAATGAAAACCGCTCACTTGCAAGCGCGCGGCACAGCACGTACAGCGCCGCCGGCGTGTCCCCCTCATCCAACCACTCCTGCGGTACAGCAGTACAAAGCGGTACGGCAGTACAAAGCGGTATGGTCGTGCAGCAATACAAAACGGTGCGGTCATGCGGCAGTGCATGGCTATGTGGTGATCATGTGCGGTCCAGCACAGCTACTGCTGCTGCTGGGGCAGCGCTGATGTATGCAGCCTAGCAATTACATAAAACCCCCCACACCCCTCTCCTCACACCCCCTTGCCACCCCTCACACCACCTCGTACCCCTCACACCCTGTTGCATACCCCATCACACAAACCATAACCCTCACACCCCCTGGCAAGCCCGCACATCTTTGTACAACCTCTCGCAAGCCACAACACCTCATACCCCTCACACCCCCTGGCAACCCCTCATACCCCCCTCACACTGCCTGCTACCCCAGCCCCTAGCATCAGGAGCCTCACACCTATGACCTGGCACCTCACACCCCTCACGCACTCATACCTGGTGCACGCGCTCCATCACCGCCTCCACCTTGGACCCGTACATTTCCTTGAACGCCTGTCAGACCGTCAGACAGTCAGTCAGACGTGACGGTCAAACACATGGGTAGACAGGCAGACGCACGGATTCATACGGTAGTTTCATACTGGTTCATATAAGGCAGCGGTAGCGTTTGCAGCAGGGCCAGTGGCTGTTTGGCCCCTAAGCTCTAGCTTCTACACCCTAAATCCTAACACCTAAAGCTGTCCGCGCAGGTGTGTGTGTATGGGGAGGGGGGGGGGGGGGC
>QAXD01000158.1:13645-100975 GCA_004335575.1 Haematococcus sp. NG2 | reverse complement strand
ATGCCAAGAGGGCCTTGACTGGCGCCTACGGCTTCTGTAACAACAACAACAACAACAACAACAACAACAACAACAACTCCGTGCACGCCAGCCATGTGGCACCTGTTTGATCCGTGCTCCCAGCCTCATTTCTACTATTACTTGAATTGGCAAGAGGGCCTTGAATGACGTGGG
Source organism: Haematococcus sp. NG2 (assembly GCA_004335575.1). Classification (NCBI taxonomy): domain Eukaryota; kingdom Viridiplantae; phylum Chlorophyta; class Chlorophyceae; order Chlamydomonadales; family Haematococcaceae; genus Haematococcus; species Haematococcus sp. NG2. Next base: position 100,801 of record QAXD01000158.1, on the reverse strand, counting down.
CCTTCTGTAACAACAATAACAACTTGAACGATTGCACCTCCTTGGTCAGTCAGGCATCCATCCAAATTGACCAACGGATCAGCCCGCTTGAATCAAACAGCCCGCAATGCTGCAGCAAACTATGCTTGCTAGTTGAGGACCATCATATCCATCAGGGATCATTCGACGCCTAGTTGTGGAGGCGGTTTGACGCAGCGTGACTCACTTCAACTGAGGTTGAATCAGTTGATTGGGCAGTTGCAAGCGGCCCACACTTCAGTAGCATCAAACGCTAGGCCATTCAGTATCTGGAGCCGTTGCAAGAAATGCAAACATACCATACATAAAAAGAACACCATGGAGGGCGTTCTAAGAAATGGCACGCCATTAGTGAAAGGCACGCAGCAGTGCCATGCAACAACATCTTGCTCCTTTAAAAAACCTCATTTGCGGATGCTTGACCATAGATTCAGATGAGGCCCTTTCCATTATATGAAGCGCCAGCATGCACAATCACAACCACAGTCACAACCACCCGCTCATGAACAAATTTGGCAAGGCATTGCGTTCAGGCGGTGACCGTCAGCAAGTGAAGGCGTGGCATGCAGCAGCTACCCGCCTGACTCCGCCCATCGTGCTAGATGTTGAGACACCACCATTCGCCATGCCCTGGGCTGGCGCAAGCGTCGTGTCAACCTTCACTCAAACCAATCATGCGTGGTGTATCTACGGCCTCCATCCACTGCAGTTTAAGGCATTCAGAGAGCATTCACAAGCGATTACACTTGGAATGCGCGCACCACCACATGCAGCTCCTTGCTTCCCCATCAGTGCGTTCCTTTGCAGATCCCCCCTTCCCCCAAAACCTCTCGCATTGTTGCTGTGCTGTCAGCTGGTGACACCTGCACGCACCCACTCCTTGTTTTCGCCCGCAAACACTGCTCCCCTGTCGGATGCACACTGCACCACATTGTCGCTGTCCTTATGGTGCTGGTTTGAGGTGAGGTTCTAACGCGCCCTCCATGAGCCTCTAGCCCTCACAAGCCTGCCAGCCCTCCTCGAGCCGTACAGCCCTCACGAGCCCTCAAACAGCCTCCTCCTCCCATCCCTCCTCCTCCTCCTCCTCCTTCTCCTCCTCCTCTTCCCCTCCTCTTCCCTTCCTCCTCCACCTATTGCTGCTTCACCTTACTACCCGCGTGCAGCTGCTGTGCCGCCTGCGCCTGCACCTGGGTGGCGTGCTGCTGCATGAACCGCGCGCGCCTCAACGCGTCCCACCCCACCCGCACCACCACATGAGGCACTGTCTTGACCGCCGCCCACGTCGCCGCCTTGACCAGCGGCAGCCCCGCACCCAGCGCCGTGCAGCACATGACGAGCCAGCCCAGCGCGCACACAGCCAGAGTGGCCGCACCACGCGACTGCAAAGTGCAGGGGGCAGCGGCGGTGGTGGTGGTGTGAGTGGTTTAGTGGTTCAGGGTTTAGGGTTGGGGTTGAAGTGCATCAGCGCCAAGCCCAGCACATGGATGGCTCTTGCCAAGCTCAGCAGGTTGAGCTCAGCCACAGCAACCGGCATGCGTAGGCAAGGTCGACAAATCAGCAGTGCCCATCAGCCCCAGTCAAACACAGCACCACAAGGCGGTGACCACACCGCAGGGCACTCACATTGTCGAGCAGCGCCCACAGCACCGGCAGCCACACCGCCACCACCCAGGTGTTGTTCAACTCCACATGCTTGGTGCACATGGCTGCCCATGCGCCCGCCGGCGGAAGCTGAACGGCCCCCGACGCGAACGCGAGCATCGTGGCCGCGAACACGCCAAACATGGCAACGCCCGCGGCCTCTATCGCGGCCTGCGACCGCGCCACCACCCCGCGCCAGTGCAGGCCCACCACGGCCGCCATCAGGGCCGCATGCAGCACAACGAGGCCCATCAGCCGCCACACTGCTGCAGCCCCCACCTCACTATCACCGCCGCTGCTGCTACTGTTGCTACTGCTACTGCTGCTGTTACTGCTGCTGCTGCTGCTGCTGCCGATGTGGGGGAGCGCGGTGCGCGCCCCGCCCGCCAGAGGCCCCACCAGCACCGAGCACCGCAGCACAAACAGCGCGCAGGTGTAGAGGCCGGAGCGGGCTGCGGTCTGGTGCGCGTACGCACGTTCCAGCTGCGCAGATGGGAAGCCGCACACGAGGGGCGCGAGCCGGCTGCCCCAGCTGCCCACATTTGTACCGCCGCTGCTGCTGCCTGCAGTAGTGCTGCCTGCAACACTGCTGCCTGCAACACTGCTGCCTGCAGCAGTGCTGAATGCAACAGTGCTGCCTGCAGCAGTGCTGAATGCAGCAGTACTGCCTGCAACAGCACTGCCTGCATTGGCACGGCCAACACCATTGCTGCTGCTGTCTTCGACCGCGGCAGGGTGAGCTGCAGCAGCACAGGCAGACGTGCTAACTGGGTCAATCGCGGCAGCCGGAGCATCCATTGCTGGCTGTGACTGAGCCATGGTGCTCGGCACTGCTGCCTGCAGCTGAGGAGGAGAGGAGAAAGTGGCTGGATCTGATGCACCAGCTGCAGCCGCCTGCAGCCCTGACCCCAGTGCAGTTGCTGGGGTGGCTGGCGGTGTTGCAGCCACGCCCGCTGCAGCAGCCACAACCGCGCTGCAGCCCGTGTGCGCCACCCACCACGCCACATCCCGCACCATGCCCTCACACACGCTGCGCGCGGCTGCCCGCACCAGCGACCCCGCAGCCCCCGGCACCGCGGACAGCCAGTGCGCGTGGTGCGGGCCCAGCAGNNNGCTGTGGTGCGCACCCAGCAGCTGCTGCGCCACCGCACGCAGGCCGTGGCGCGCGGCATACACGGTGAGGGACGCGGCCAGCCGCTGGGCAGCCACCCGCCGCCGGTAGCGAGCGCCCAGCAGCTCTTGGAGCGCTGTGGGGGAGGTGGGGCGGGGGGCAGGGGCCTGCAGTGTTGGAGTATATGGCTGGGCAGCTGCCGCCACCTCCCCCCCCACCTCATCCATCATGGCGGCGAACGTGCCCAGGTCGCGTATGAATGCGGCCAGTGAGTGTGCGCTCACAGCCCCTGTCAGACGCTCCAGCTCAGCTTGCACCGCGTCCCCCCACTCGGCCTCGCCAAAGGGAGATGAAGGGGGCACGGGAAGCGAAGGGTCCAGGGGAGCCGAAGGGACCAGCAGGTACACCGGCGCTGAGTCCGCCAGCACTGACCCCACCCACACCTCCACCACCAGCGGCTGGCTGCTGCGCAGTGTGGGGGGCAGTGCCACTGCCACCTGTGTGCCAAGTGTAACAACATGGCAGATGGTTTTGAGTCAGATATGTGGCAGCAACAGCATGTGGTGAAGATGTGGCACCGGTGGCGCAGAACACGTGGCAACAACAGCATGTGGTGACAGAGGCGCACGTGCAGCGTGCACTGAGTGGCATGGCAAACACTGGCGCCAAGAGCGGGCAACAAGCCACGCACCTGCACCTCCTTCCGCTGCTGCCGCTGCCCCAGGCCCCCTGCCTCCTCCTTGCCCTCCTGCTGTTGGGTGCTCAGCTGCTGTTGGGTGCTCAGCTGTTGTTGGGTGCTCAGCTGCTGTTGGGTGCCCAGCTGCACGATCCGTGCCGCGCAGTACACACGCCCGCAGCGCACCGCGATGGTGGCGGGGATGGGCGCTGTTTCTGTTGCTGCCGCCGCTGCTGCTGCTGCACCTGTTGCTGCTCCTGTTGCTGCTGTTCCTGCTGTTGCTGCTGCTCCTGCTCCCGCTGCTGCTGCTGCTGCTGCTCCTGTTGCTGCTCCTGCCGCTGCCGCTGCTGCTGCTGTTGCTGCCCCCACATCACCAGCCCCACCCTGCGCTGCGCTGGGTGTGGGCTCGTGGCGACCGGCCAGGGAGCCAGGGTACGCGACCACTGCGCGGCGCGCGTCATGTGCCAGGCTGACATGCAGAGTGACCTCTCGCGGCTGTGCTTGCGTGGCTGGTGCACGCAGCACGCGCGGCTGCAGCGCCGCAATGGCGGGCTCGTGTGTACCGCCTGCCGCTGCCCTCTGGAACACCTGTGTGCAACCATCAGATAATGTGCAATAGTTACAGCTGCATGCGGACTTCATTGCGCAGCGTGAACACTGATCTAGCAATGGTGCAGCGCCTGCCGCGTGCCACAGCTGCACAGTTGTGAGCACACGTTGCAGGACGTGCCGCATGCGCACCTGTGTGCGTACTGCTGTACTGCCTGTCAGCCCAGGCATGCGTACTGCCTCCGGCAATGCAGCTGCCAGCCAGTGCTCCAGGTCACCCATGAGCAGCACACCGGCAGTAGCACCGGCAGCACCAGTAGTGGCACCAGTAGTGGCATCAGCAGCAGCAGCAGCAGCAGCGGGAGCAGCAGCAGCAGCAGCAGTGGCAGCACCAGCAGCACCAGCAGCAGCAGTACCGCCAGCAGCAGCAGCAGTAGCGGGGGCAGTAGCAGCAGCAGGGGGCACTGCTGCTGCGTCGAGGCTCAGCAGTACACACCCCTCACGTGCTGCACCACTCGTCACCAGCAGCCGGCTGCACAGCACAGTGCAGGACGGCAGCAGCAGCGCGCATTGCAGCTTGTTACGTGCAGCATCGCAGCACATATGCGTGCACATATATATGCAGCACATATACGTGCAGCATCACAGCAAACGTGCAGCATCGCAGCACATATGCACCCCCACAACGCAAGAGATGTGCAAGGAAAAGCAAGCTGCACTGGCAGGCACAGGCAGACCCCACACACGCACCCGCCACTGGCCTCCGCCACCAACTGCCTCAACCGCTCCAGGTAGTCGGGTGGCAGGTGGTGCGGTGACAAGCCTGGTACGTCCAGCTTCACGCTGATCTGTGTGCGGTATGCAGCCCATGAGCAGCACGGTCTGAACCAGGACCTGCCCCCACCACCCCTGCAGGCCCTGACCACGCCTGCCACACCCATCCCAGCCCAAACATCTGGCCGCCCACCTACCCACTCACTCACTCACTCACTCAGCAAACACACCGCAGTACAGCACAGTACAGCACAGCACAGCACAGCACAGTATAGCAAGCACGCTCAGCGCATCCACGCACCTGCACGTACTCCAGCGGCGAAACGTACTCGCAATCGTCGTCATATGCTGAGTGATTCATTGCTGCCATTGCCTGCACCAGGCACGACCCGGCATGAGGCTCGCAGCAGTCGTGAGGTGCACGCCAAGATGTGCAGCCTGGCTGGTAGTTGTGCCCTTGGCTGTCCTGGGTTGCACAGCTCAAGCTGAAAGCACCGAGTATTGTACTGCTGGTGCTGGGGCTGCAGCTGTCGCTGCTGCTACTGCTGCTACTGCTGGGCCCAAGGGGCCTCTCAGCCAGAGGGACATGCTGCCACCCCTTGCCTGCTACCACCCCCAAGTTGGGTGCACTTGCAAGCGCAGCACCAGCAATGCTTGCGTGCCGCACGGACCCCCAGTCACATGTGGGCCCCTCAACATGTCCCCCCTCCCGCACCTCCGCCCCTGTCGTGCTGTGCTGTGCCGCCTTGCCGCCGTGCTGTGCATGCAGGTGGTGTGTGCCAGCACTGGCAGCGGCCACACCGCGCGCGTGGCGGTGCAGCACCCAGTGCTGCAGCAGTGACATGGCCACATGGGCGCACGCCAGCCGCACCACCTGCCGCACCACCTGCAGCGCGCATGGGGTGTGGGGCACGGGGCAATGAGGAGCCAGGCCCAGCCAGGAGGTACGGGTCGAGGGGTACACAGCAGCAGGTCCAGGTAAGGGGTAAGGGGTGTTACACTGGAGAGAGCGCGACAGGCACGACTCAGCAAGGTCCACAGCCCATACAGGCAACATGAAGCAAGGTCCCCCGTGTGCACACAGCTGTTGCGCAACCCGCAGCGCCCATGCGCACCTCATGCGCTGGCAGCTGCATCCCATATGCAAACATGAGCGCTGTGGCCGCGAGCTCCGCCACATGCAAGCTCAGCTGCGTGGCCAGTGCCAGGGGGAGGTTTGCCAGCAGCCCCACCAGCGCGCAGCATGGTGCATACGCGCCAGAGGCCAGCAGCTTGTGGATGCCAGGCAGTGGCGGGTGCAGCTTCAGGCCGATCATGAGAACAGATGCCGCTCGCATGGTGGCGCACATGACGGATGCACATGATGCAGCAGGTTGACACCCCAACCACGCCAGGCTGGCCGGCAGCGCCATGACCAGCACCCCAAATACCGCCCACTCGACGTCCAGCGCCTGATGCTCGCCACGGGAGTTGAAAGCCCACGCGACCGCTAGTGATGACGCCACAATGGCAGGGCAGAGCTTTCCCGCCATATCGGCACCGGCATAGTTAGATAATGAAGACACGCCCTGTCTTGCCATCGCGCATGTGTTCAAGGTGTGCAGTTGGACCTATGTGCACTGTTGTTCAGGACGGCACCATTGTCTCAGGTTTCAATCCACGTCCGTTGCAGGGGCAAAGAATGGCACCTTGCAGCCTGCCAGCTACAGCTATACTTGGTTTAACTACAGCAGCGTGCCGTAATGTTTGGACGCAGCTTGTATAAGAACAGCTAGGGCAACATGCAATTTTAGGTGCGTCGGGGTCAACGGGCAATACATGCCATACAACACGGACAACACAATTGAGCTGTTACATCAGCAGCATCGCAATTGCAGATTATCAGAGCTCCATCGTGTGTTGGCAAGGAGGCAAACAACATGGTGATGGGGCCAGTCGGATCTTACCATACTTATACTGCTTACTCTATGTGCTGAGCAAGCATGTGTGGGGATGATGGAGGGCATAATGAAGGCTGCCTACGTCTGGCCCGTTCTTTGGTGGCAGATGGCTCATCAATCTCTCAGGCTCCGTCTGGCAAGCAGCTGAAAGCTGTGATACGCTGCTGATATGTTATGTTATGTTATGCACCTGTGGCAGGGGGAAAGCAGCCTCCCTTCACTATCTATTCCCATCAGCGAAAGCCCATCCATGGGCCATAACTCACGTCTGGCCGAAGTCCAATGAATCTTATTTACATAGATGCTTGCCGCAACATACCGTAGTGACTAATGGCCAGCCATCATCCACAATCTACAGGCGCGCCTGTATGGCCTTAGAGTGTCATCGCAGCAGCACTCAACATGAGCTCATCATCAAGCAGCGCTGATGCAATCTATGCATCATCTAGTTGTGGCTTTGAGACTAAAGCCACATAAACCATGCCCAATTACGTACACCATCACGACCATGGGCATGCACCCTCATCTGCAGGTGCAGCAGCCGCAGCCATAGCAGCAAAAGCCGCTAGCATGTTGGGACGTTTCTGAGCATCTGCAACAAGCACACCTAAGATTAGGGTGAGCCAAGGCCCCGCAGGAATCACCACCTTTGACAGTTGTTTTATCATCGCTACAACCACATTTGTCTTTGCAATGCTGCAGCACAGGGCCCAAACGTCCATGCACCTTTCACCCCTGCATCTCCTGACCTGCACACATGGGCAGGTCTTTTCTCGCGTCCCCTGACTCACTAAGCCATGCAGCTCTTTTGCTGCTTCTTGTGCAGCAGAGCATGATTTGGGGTCAAATGGTGCAGTGCGGCAGACGACCATGGGGGTTATCATATTGCATGAGTGGTTTCCAGCACATGCACCCAGCGTCCCAGCGCCTGTACCATCCAACATGCGCCTCATGAAACAAAGCCCCTGACTAGCCCAGCGTAGTAGCAATAGTAACAACAATAGTAACAACCTTTGATGCAACGCAGCAGCCAGCCAGCAATCAAGAGACTTGTACTGCAGGCCTGCTCTTCATACTGTATGGGCTGCCTCAATCTTCTCACTTCCCCAATCCCCATGCACCTGCTGCCTCACGGGTGACCCACCGTGTATTGGCATCAGCCCTGTTGAGTCACTATCAGTGGTTTGAGTCGTGGCTACCCCAAGTTGCCCAGCTGCCAGGATCGCAGCAAGCATCTCATCCACTCAGAGTGGAAGCTAGCAACATTCAGACGCATCACCACAGCAAGCAGCAACACTAGCTCCCCCAAACCAAAATCGTCATGCCCGAACAACAAACTCAACCTGTGGGAATGCTTCAACGGCACAGCGCAACCCCGCCACTTAATCAAGCACAGACCTCCAGGTACATGTTGTTCATTGTGGACTGGCAACCAAGTCTTTGTGCAGTCCTTTCAAGGTGGCCGGAACCACTCAAAGAACACACTGTTATCTGAAAGCTTGAAGGTCCACTCAACCAAGCCATGCATGGTCCCTTTGTCAACAGCCCGCCCTGAGATACTTTGCCCCATTGCTCCTGCCTAGGCATAAAAGAACAAGCCGTTAAAATAAGTGTTCTGTTTGAAGCTCCGCATGCCTTCATGCTTGCTGTGCGTGGCTCCCTACACCATGGACCTGATCCACGTTCCTCCATTGTTCCAACACACCAGTCACACGTGTTCGATTCCTGACCACCAGGTAGCAAGGGGCCACTGCCTCCAATGTTGTGGCTGAGTTGTTTGATGGAACACTGTGCATTGTTCAACTATGACTTGCTGCAGGTGGCGCACACCACCGCACGACAAACTGATGGGACAGGCAAAGAAAGCCGTGCCACAGCAGCACAATAGTCGTACCGTTCATGTACAAAAGCAGTACCATGTCTGTGCTGCTGCAATACAACAGCATTGCTGCTGCAGTAACACAGCGGTACCAAAGCAGTACCCAGGCCACACACGCACCACATTGAAAAAACTACAGCGCAACCGAACAGGACCAGAACGAGCTTCAACAACAACCGTGCAAGTGGTGCAACGATGCATCGCGCTAGCGGTGCTCATCACGTCTGTTTTCAAGTGCAGTTGCTGCTGCCAGACAGGGCGGCCCTGCCCTGGCAGGCAAAGAGCCAGCGCCATGTGGGTCCACAATTGATTCTTACTGCTCCAAGGCCAAGGCCCTTGCCCTGCTGAGTGGACAAGCCCTTGCATGCACTACACTGCACCACAACACACGTTGTGGCATCTACCCCCTTTCATCCTCCGCTGCACACCCCAGTCCCTCTTCTGCAGAGTGGACATCACTGTGGACATCATGCGCACAACATCCATCTGGTGCATCGTCATGGGCAGCAATGGAGTGCTAGACTGATCACCGTTGACTTGTCCATTTTTCCCGTTCCTTTGTTTGCAAACCTCTGCAGTGTCCGCCAGACATGAGAAATGCGCCCCTGAACCACTGATGTTGGAACATGGAAGAATTCTGATGATGGCATGCTTGCGCCGAGCTCTTCAGCCTTGCTTCCCGGGTGACGTAGATGACCCGCGGCGACGTACTGCTCGTACCGCCTACACCGCCAACGTACTGCTGTAGTCCGTGGTGATGAGTGTGGTGAGGCCTCGCTGTGTGGGCAGCCGGGTCATGCTGCTGTACGTGTTGCTGCTGGGAATGTAGCTGTGGCTGCGGCAGCTGCCGGCGTCGAAGCCAAACAGCGTGGTGTCACCCACGCTGCTGCTGCCGCCGCATGTGGCACGACGGCTGGCGGCACCGAGGGCCGTGGACGTGCCGGCAGCCAGAGGCAGGTGCGGCAGCGCGAGGGAGGTGGGGGAGGGCCCCATCCCCCACCCCCCGTTCACACACGCACATGCACAAATGCACACACACAACCCCTGCGCGCCCCGCCCACACACACCAGCTGCAGCCCCGCCAGCGCATGCAGCACGCGCGGCAGCGACTGCAGCGCGGCATGCAGTGTGACCAGTGCCGCGGTCCAAGGGGAGGGGGGAGCACCCGCAGCCGCGTCACATGAGCGCAGGGGGGGCATGTGTCCCAGAGCCTGCGTCGTGGGGTGTGTGCAGTTGAGGGTTTACAATTCAACGTGTAGCTTTTTAGGTTTAGAGTTTAGGGCATAAGGGTTCAGGGGCTCCGGGGGGGTTCGGGGCTAGGGTGCATCATCAGTGTAGTCAACAGACAACCTAAGCATGTGGGGTTGTGTCGTGTGCGTGGGTGCATTTGTAGCGGGTGCAAAGACGCCCAGGGGGTTTGGGGTTGAGGCATGAGGGTGCAGGGGTTCTGGTGCATGTCCTCAGAATCCATTTATCCATCCATCCATTCAGGGTTGAGAGATGCAAGACAATGGTGTGGGGCGGATGGTCATATGAAGTTGAAGCGTTTAGCAAGAGCTTTAGCGTGTGACCGTGTGTGCTACATGGTACAGGTAGCGCAGCAGCCTGTGCCCTGTAGACCCTGTCGACCCACAAGATCCCACGAACCCACCATCATGGCCACCAGCCGGCCCGCGTGCGTGCGGTGCCACCCCAGTGCGCGCATGCACGTCACCACGGCGGGGTGGGCGTGCAGGTGGGGCAGCGACAGCGGGGGGCGCCACGCGAGTGCCATGGCTGCCGACCAGCACTGCTCCTGCTGCTGCTGCTGCTGCTGCTGCTGCTGCCCCTGCTGCTGCTGGGGCTGCTGCTGCTTTTGCGCCTGCTGTTGTTGGGGTGCCTGCGCTTGCGCCTGCTGGTGGGTTGGGTGGTGCGGTGCCTGCTGCTGTTGGGGCTGTTGTCCGCGTGGGTGATGAGAAGGTGTGGGAGGGGAGCGGGGGGTGTCAGTAGGAGTGGGCGCGCCGCTGCTGCCACCCGCCCCCGCCCCTGCCTGCTGCTGGCCCTGCTGCGCGTGAGGTGAACTGCGCAGCGCGCGCTCCGCGTCATCCAGAGCAGCCACCACCTGGCTCATGGTGGGGCGGTCGGCCGGGTCGCGCGACGTGCACCTGCGGGTGCGGGTGGTGCGGGGGGGCGGTGCAGGTGGCTCAGTTCTACAGGATCACATCTTCATGTGACATGCATGGAAATGGTGTGTGCTGTTGCAAACAACAGACAGAGATGTGGCCCATCGTCGTGTCCTGCAGGGACGAGAATGCCAAGTGCCAAATGTGACCAGTGGCCCACTTCCCATCATCAAGGAAAAGCATGGCCTGTGGCACAGTGATGGTGCAGCTGCCCTGGGCGCGTGCTTGTTGTCTGGGCCTGTGCAGGTTGTGCATGCTGACTGCATGCAGCAGTACAATCTGCCTCCATGCTGCATGACGCAGGCTGCACAAGCATCAAAGAGGCCGAGCAACTTCACAGGAAATCGCAGGACCATGTCAAGCCAGTCCTGCCGAGCGACACGCCGCCTGGTGCTTGGCTAAATGTGGCTGCTGTCAAGACGCAACGTCCCACGCACCTCTCAAACAGCTGCTTCATGTGCTGATGTCCCTCTGCCGGCCACCGCAGCCGCAGCAGCCCCGTGCGCATGCCGACAAAGAACTGGGCTGCAAGGGCGGCGATGCATTGTGCAGGGTGGCGAGTGTGAGCTTCTTCATCATCATCATTACACGGCTTTGCGCGTGTGTGAGCTTGTTCAGTATGTGCGCATGTGAATGCCGTGTCAGGCAAGGCTGGGCCAAGGACAGTGGTGTCACATGCGTGTGGGTGGCTCAGCAGAGCGGACATGTGAGACAGGTAGCCAGACAGACAGACTGGACAGCCAGGCAGACAGCAGCACACAGGCACAGGCACACAAGCATGCAGAAACATCTGTGAAATACTGTGTTGTTATTATTACTATATGCACACAAGCAGGTGCACAGCACAGCCCACCCCTCACCCTGCGTCATGCCCTCATACGGCGGCCGCCCCGTTGCCATCTCCCACAAGCACACACCCAGCGCGTACACATCACCCTTCTTGCTCATGCCCTTGCCTTCTAGCAGCAGCTCTGGGGCCAGGTACTGCGGTCGGGATGGTTTGTTGGTGGTTGGTGGTCCGCGATTTGGGTGGTTGCTTTTATATGTATGACGCTTGTTGCATTAGTGCTTTGGTTGGTGGACTCATGAAACAGCTGGCCCCAACCACTTCAAATCTACATGCTTGAGTGCAGCCATGCGCCCTTGCAGACATCACAGGTGTTCGGTGGCCACAACAACACACCATAGATCTAGCACATTCCGTCAGTGCAGGCTACAACCTCCTAACAACCTCCTACAATACACATACACCAAACATAATCCACATGCTATGAGAACGGACCTGCAGCGTGCCACACGCGTCGCCTTTCTGGCCATCTGTCGATGACGTGCTGATGCGTGACAGCCCAAAGTCAGCCACCTGCACGCATGCAATGGGCGGCGACCATGAGCAGCATGTCACAAAGCAGGAACACGCATCAACAAGTATGCAGGCATGCAGTTCGCCTACAAGCTGGCGGACACCCACACATGCAACAGGAAGGCAACAGCACATGCACACATGCTAACCCAGTATTACCAGAGGGACTACGTGCTGTACTGCCCACCTTGGCAGTGAAGCCGCGGCGGTCCCGGCGTGAGTCCACCAGCAGGATGTTGCCCTGCAGCAGTTTAGGGTTTCAGTACACGAGGCAGTAAGTCAGGGAGTACAGAGATGACCACACACATGCATCACGAGCTCCCGCCACCTTTGCGAATCGTGTTACTGCACATGCCTTGCTGGGCAGCTGGAGTAACACACAGAATTATGAGCAAACAGCAATGCAGCAGCCATGTTTCCCACGCACCGGCTTGACATCGCAGTGGATCACACCATTGGCATGCAAGTGCTCTAGTCCCTGTGATCAGAGCCAAGGCAGGTAAATGTCAGCATTGTGAAAAGCGAGAGGCAGCAACACAAACAGAAAGAAAATAAAAATGGTTGCACAAGAGGTGGAACGCTGGGTCCCGGTGGGGCATATGCAATACACAGTTCATGCCTCCAGCAGCCCGCGAACTGAACCACACACACTTGGTTGCTGCACTCCACCACGTTGTACTACACGATGAACATCATCGCAAGCAATGATGTCTGACCAAGCTAACCATGCAAAGTAATGCGCCCATGCCTATTGCATGCAAGCAGACAACACCAAACAGATTTAGGCACCACGCACCAGTGCAATCTCACGCGCGGTGACAACAAGGGCACGTGCGCGTGTGAGCGGTGAGAAGTCTGAGCTGCCAGAGGCAAGGAAGGTGCCATGCTGTGTGCAAGATGGGCGAGGGACAAGCCATTTGGCGACATATGTCAAGCACAAGCTTGCAAGTAATGTGGCCATGCAAGCACGCAGCCATGCAAGCATGTGCAAGCATGTAGGCACACACCTTGATCGCATGCGTCAGTGTGCCCAGTGGCGCGTACTCCATGACGACAAGAGCAAGCAAGTCCCCAGGGGCGGCACGCACGTGATGCAACAGCTCAGCCTGCGCATGCAAGCATGTGGGCTTGGCACAGGTGGGTGGCTTGGTGCTTGCACAAGCCATCAGGGTTGTGCAGGGCTGGGATTGTCCCGCCCACTTCATCAATTCCACAACCTTGGTGAGGCCATGCCTGTCACCCACCCAGCTCATGTTGGGCATGGCTGCGCGCACGTCATCGTCCCCGTTGCACCAGGAGGTCCTAGCCAGTTGGGGAGCACCCCCTGTGGTGGCATCTGCACCACCCTGCGGCTTATTTTGTGCGGGTGCCGGCGCGAGCGGTGTGCGGCCTCCATAGCTGGCCAAGATCCGGGTTGCGCCGTCCAAGGCGTTGACACTGCGCGCTGGATGGGGTACAGAGGAACCCGCACGCCCCCCTGCAAGCCCCATGCTTGCATGTGCTTGCATAGGTCTTGCCTGCGCAGCCGGGGCCCTGTTGGCTGTGCCGCCCACTGTGCCAAGTGGGTTAGCGCCAGGTGCCGCTTCAACAGGCGGTGCCATACTCGTGGTTGCGGGCGAGCTGCCAGCATGCTGTGGCGGTCCCGTGACACCCTGATGTTGTTGTTGCTGTTGCTGCTGGTGGTGTTGTTCCAACTGAGTTGCGGCAGGTGGGGATGCAGCGCGTGGGCTTGTACCTTCACTAGGGCCAGCAGTGCTCAGTTGCGCATGGGATTGCTGCCGATGTTCGCGCAGAGCTGCTGCACCCAGCGCAGCTTTGACCGCGTCCCAGAAGTCAGGTGTGAGTACACAGCAGCTCGCCTCGTACGTAGTCACCACGTGTGGGTGGCTCAGGCTCTGTGCGCAGTTTATTAAGGTGCAAGGTGTTCTGAGGTATGCAATGCGCGTGAGAGATGTGGAGTTGGAGGTCTGAGGAGAGCAGGATGCCTGCCATATGAATTTGAGCCGCACTCAGAAGCAGCAATGCTGCTGCATGCTGCGTGTGCAGGCACATGCTGATGTGCGCAGTGCTTTGCCTGCGTGATGCTGGTGTGTAATCAAGTGTTTGAAATGTAGAGGACCCTAGAAGCTAGAACATCCCATGCAACATGAGCTACAGTGGACTTCAGCTATGACACGAGGCACCATGTGGAGGAACAAACAGAAAGTACATGTTATCCAACTTGGAGAGTAATTGCTCTACACACAACTGTCGCCACACGCACCTTGGCCAGCACCGCATCCCCCAGCACCATTTGCGGCAATGACTGCAACACATCAGTGCTGGCCAGCAGCGGCTGCCTGTGGTCGCTGGTGTTGCACGAGCCTTCAGGTGTTGCAGGCAGCACACGTGACCATGCGGCCGCCTGCCCCTGGCCATCTTGTGCCGGGCTGCGGATGAGCTTGACCGCACATGGTGTGGTGCCGCGCCAATACCCTGCAGGGGTGGCCGTTACAAGCGGCAGTGAATTTGTTCACTCTGCACTAGCAGTTGGCAGTGCGTAGCCAATGCCTTGGGCAGCCTAGGAGCCGGCAAATGGCAGCACAAGGGGGCGGCCCCAGCAAAACGAGGGCTGCTGCGCATCGTGCCACGCATCAGCACGCGGCATGCTGGCTCAGTGCAGTTGATGGCATGAGCATGCACATGCCAGCACAGGTGGCCTCTGTTCCGTGCCATGTCCAAGCAGCGCACCAAAGAAGACTGACGCAAAGCCTCCCACGCCGATGCAGTCCTTGATGTCCAGCTGCGCCAGAAGCGCCTCTGGTGTCGTGAGCACAGCTTGCTGACGAGCTGTCCACAGGCGCTCGACGCGCTGACTGTAGCTCATATTGTCTTGCCAAGAAGCAGCAGGTGATCGTGGGACAACTGTGCTAGCTGCTGCACCGCTTTGCCCCCGTGGTTGTAGCCGGTCCACTGCTGATTGACAGGTCTGAGACGCCTCGCCCAGCTGCGGAATGCGCTGCCTTGTGGCACCGCCTTTAGTGTCATGGTTGTCCTGCAAGCCCTTTTCATGCGCAGTGCTCAAACACAGGCCCATATTTACGGTCGTAACCCTATCCAAACTGGAGAATGTTCACATGAACTAGACAACCAATTTGCTGAGGTCCACCGTCCTTGCTCGTTCTCCAGGCCTTGTACTCCCAATGCAGATGTGCGTGGCGTAAATATTGCATTCGACGCTCAGTGTGGTGTCATCCCTGCACATGGTTTCGGATTTGTACCCACGTGTGCCGTGCCTACGTGTGCGCGTCAATATGCCCAATCATATCATAGCCTACACTGAGCTAGACCTGAAGTGCGGTCCTTTCCTCACAAGAGTATCATATCGATTGCCCGTTAGGGCTCTTCGCATCAGCGAGAGGCTGCGTAACACGTTATACTGTATCTACTTTGCATTAAAAATTCCGAACTATGGTTCCGTCTTTGCCATGTCCGGTTGCGAGCATCAGGCGCTGGACCTCGCGTGGACGGTAACTGGGGTGCTGGTCGTGGCGCTGCCGAGGTCAGCCTGGCGTGGTTGGGGTGTCAACCTGCTGCAGCATGTGCATCCGTCATCATGTGCGCCACCATGCGAGTGGCATCTGCTCTCATGATCGGCCTGAAGCTGCACCCGCCACTGCCTGGCATCCACAAGCTGCTGGCCTCTGGCGCGTATGCACCATGCTGCGCGCTGGTGGGGCTGCTGGCAAACCTGCCCCTGGCGCTGGCCACGCAGCTGCGCTTGCATGTGATGGAGCTGGTGGCAACAGTGCTCATGGGATGCAGTTGCCATGGGATGCAGTTTGCACACGGGATGCAGTTGCCAGCGCATGAGGTGCGCATGGGCGCTGCGGGTTGCGCAACAACTGTGTGCACACGGGGGACCTTGCTTGCATGTTGCATGCATGACCTGTGATGATGACATGATGCGCATCCTTCACCTGGACCTGCTGCTGTGTAGCCCTTGACCCATACCTCCTGGCTGGGCCTGGCTCCTCAACCCATGCCCCATGCCCCATGCGCGCTGCAGGTGGTGCGGCAGGTGGTGCGGCTGGCGTGCGCCCATGTGGCCATGTCACTGCTGCAGCACTGGGTACTGCACCGCCACGCGCGCAGTGCGGCCGCTGCCAGTGCTGGCACACAGCACCTGCATGCACAGCACGGCGGCAAGGCGGCACAGCACAGCACGACAGGGGCGGGGGTGCGGGAGGGGGAGGCCCACATGTGGCTGGGGGTCCGTGCGGCACGCCAGCCCTGCTGGTGCTGTAGTTGCAAGTGCGCCCAACTGCGGGGTGGTGGCAGCCAAGCCGAAGGGGTGGCAGCATGTCCCTCTGGCTGGCAGACGCCATGGGCCCAGCACGAGCAGCAGGAGCAGCAGTGCCAGCTGCACCCCCACCCCTAGCACCAGCAGTATGCACCGCAAGCCAGGGCAGCCCAGGGCACAGCTGCCAGCTGGGCTGCACGTATTGGCATGCCCCTCGCAGCCTGGGGCCCGGTTGTGCCTGACAGGGCTCCATGGATGCAGCGCTGACAGGGCTTCATTCCACGGAATGCGCCATGGCAGACAGTACTGGGCGTGAGCTGTGAGAGCCCAGTTCAAAACACCTGGTACTGCCATACGCAACATGTTTCGTCGAAACTGCGGTAAGGTCGCTTATGCATAAATGCTCATATGCCTGCTTGTGACGACCTCCTGTCATGCATACCGTATGTGGGTAGAGCAGGGCGATCTGTGAAGGGCGCAATTGGCCAAAATCTCTTCTTCTTGCTATTGCGATGTTGCAGCACCTGAAACACGCCTTAATGGAACAGCAACAGCACCCAGCAAGCACTGAGCTAGCTGAGCAGCCTGCGAGGAGAGCCCTCGATCGACGTTCTTCTTACGTGGAATGCCGAGAGCAATACGACCAGACGCAATCTACCCTGGAGCAGTTGGAGACCCTGCTCCGAGAAAGCAAAAAGCTGGCTATCACCTCCACGTGAGTTCAGATGCAGTGCAACACCGAGAACTGTTTGCTAACCGTACTTGCACCCGTGGCCTTCATTCACATCTGTTGTCTCCTCGCTCTGAATGAACCACCACAACCACGCGCAGTCCTTCGCACCTGGAGGACGAACCGAAGCGGTGCGCAACACACTTGGGTCAACGGCTGTATGCCAACTGTTGCTGTATGTACAGTGCGCACCATGCCATGCAAGCACACCTCCATGCACCATTACCAGACGTACTTGATGGCAGTCATCCTGCTGCCTGCACGCCACCCACAGTTCATGATCATGACCCTGATGCCTATGCACCATGCTGTGTCAACCATTTTCGCAACACATGTCCATTGTTAGCCTGACCACGCACACGTGCGCAGGAGCTCCATGCACTGCAATGTGACATCCAGGTACATGCATCTCCACAGTAAGCGGGCATCTGAGGCCGATGGTGTGGTGGTGGAGGACAACAACCATGCTGAGCCGCAGCCAGCACAGGGCCTACCCTCATCAATAGGTAAATCCGTTCGCCATCGATGTGATTGGGTCTAGCTCGTACCAACCTCTGGTGGATGAAGGCCGCTTTATTATAATGTGCCGTGACCTTGTCGCAGCCTCAGCCCCTTCCTCCCACACACTCCTGCACCACCGCTACTTGTATTGCCGCGCCTGCAGCAACCACCAGACACGCGCAGTTCGTTGTCATGCCCTGCCATGCGCCAGCGCCCACACGTCACGTGCAGCACTCACACAGACTCGTTGAGGTCATGTGGTTGTGCCGACTACTGCTGCCTTCCTGCTGTGTGCTTCGTCCACACAGGCCGTCACGTTAGCTTCCGCTACATGACGCTCGATGCTCCTGCCTATCCAGAGGGGCCCCTGTCCGCCCTGTCCAACGCCAGTGCCAGTCCCCCACCCTCCATTATGCGCAACCGACGGTCCTCCTCCTCCTTCCCCTTCGTGCCCCTGATCACCAGCAGCGGTGCAACCGTCGCGGCTGAGGCCACTGAGGGGTCTGGGGCTCCGCACGCGCAGGAGGTGGTGTCATCACCCAACAGCCCCCCGCTGCGCCGTGTGCCGCAGCGCCGCGCATCCATCTTGTCCAGTCTCACCGCCATGGAGCATGTGGGGCATGTGGGGGAGGAGGGGGGCAAGCTGCCTGACCTTGCCCACTACCCCAGGCCGCCTGCCTCGCGCAGTGGTGCGCTGGGCGCAGGCGGCGTACGTCGCCCCAGCATGGATGCCGGCGCCCTGCGCGCTGCAGCTGCTGGTGCCGCGTTGGGTGTGCAGACGGTGCACACTGTGCAGACCTCCGCGGCCTCTGTGCCCTGCGGTGCAGCAGCAGGGCGTGGAGGGGTGCAGCCGTCAAGCGGCTCCATGGCCGGCATGGTGCAGCGCCTGGGCAGCATCCCTGGACGGCGTGCAAGCCTGGAGGATGCACGGCCGGGGCACTTGCTGCCCCCTGGCGTGTCCTTCCGCCGCATGTCTTTGGAGGCCCCTGCATCCCCTGGTGCTGGTGCTGGGTCTGGGGCGCCCCTGTTGCCTCATCACATGACCCAGTGCCGCTCTGGCAGGTTCTCACGGCCGATATGATGCGATCATCATATCAACATGATGTATTGATGTTGCTTAGTTGTTGTGCCCATGACCTCAGCTGGCCTGGTCTAACCAGGCCGCACCCAAATGTTCGATTGGCGTAGGCCTTGCTGGCTGGACTTTCTGCCTGATGAGTACTATGGAATGAGCTTTGGTGCCGACAGCTGGCTGGATGACCATGATACGTATGCTTTTAGGTGCCTGGATGGCTGCATAAGGGCTGACAGTGCTAGTGGTGCACTGCTGCTGCCATCAGCCGCATGTTCTGCACATGCACCACAAGATAAACAGGTGTGGCAGCACGCTGCCTTGCACACCTGTGCTCCTAGTGGTGCATGTTTTCTCTGCAGTTACTGCTGCGGCTCTAGTGATGAGACCTGCTGCTAATTTGTTCAAGGATCAATCCTTTGCCAAGTGCACTGAATGCCATGTCTTAACCAGCTACCTGTGGAGTGGCTTGGGATGAGCCAAAGACTGTGGGCGAAATGTTGCTGCTAAGGAGGGGGGGGGGGGTCGTTTACGGCCTGTGTACCATACATGGCCTGCGTGGCCTTGTGGTTGTTGTTGTTGCACCAAAAGCCGGTCAAGGGCCCATTGGCGGCATATCATTTGCAGTTCTCGCACTGTGCCTTGAATGTGTCACATGCTAATGAATGCTGTTGAAGGGTGTGGAGTTGAAGCACTGGGATTGCTGTGTGTGCTGTGTGGCTGTGCCTTTCACAGCTTTGGAACCTTTTGGTGGAGTGCAGGTGCTGAGTGCCTTGTGGCATCAGCATGTTGCTGTTGACCACGGGTGGTGTGTCGGCCAGCTGTTACCCTTGCAGTGCTTGCTTCCAACAGGGCGCTAGGTGCTGTAGTGGGGCGGCTCCTGGTGTTCAGGACTAGCTTGGGCCTTTAGTGATGGTGTTTGGCTATTGACTGTCAGGCTCCGGCATGCAGAACCATCTGTGAAATGCCGTGTTGTTATTATCATTAGGTGCTGGTGCGGGATGCGCTGTACTGACATGCTGCTGGGCTGGAGAACAATTTGGACCAATCTGAGCAAAGTGAATGCTTCTGAATCAGGCGAATGCTGAAGGGGGAGGGAATCCGTGAACTTGTTCCATGGATTAGCAAGTGTTGGCATGTGGGGCTCCTCAGTGGCACATGGTCATACTAGTCTTATTTTAGTATCTGGGACTCGTCCTGTGGACTTGTCCTGTGGCTCTCTTAATCAACACCTCTCATCAGACAGAGCTTTCTCAGCTTAATTGTGTCGGGGGCATGTGCAAGCAGCATGCATGCAGTGCCAGTGGGTTGGGCGGTACACTGAGTATATGTGCGTGTGGCTTTGTGAGGCAGTAGTCACACATGTATGTGCTTGCCGTGCACTCGACCGGCAACACATGCGGCTTGCGCCATGGATCGGATCCGGATCATACATCCGGAATGGGAAATAGGTTCCGTGCGCAATGCTGGATCATGATTTGTTATGCACAGAGGTGGGAGTGGACAATGTCTTGATGTGTTACACCTGGTGCGTTGCCACCCGTGCTGCTGCCTCTGCAGCCAGAGCTCAGTTCATTTGTTGCGCTGTATACTGGACTGGCATCTAACACATGGCAACAGCAGCGCACTGGCACTTGGGAATCTCAGGGCTTGGGAACCGCAGGACCAACAAACTTGGGATGCTAGATGCTCTAAGGCACGCAATGGAGCGTGCAATGCTGATTAGCTCGTGACTGGCTGAAGGTTCGTGTAACCTGAACATGAATCTCAGGACTTTGGCATGGAAGCCGTGTGGGCCTGGTGGCATGGCTGCCAAGGGGTTGTCCAAGCTCACATAATACATTTCACTTTCTAATAGAGCCTGCTCCAATGACCTGACAGACCGAGGACTGTTGAGTGACAGGCTGCTCACATGCAAGCTGAGGGGCCCTGGCTGGGTGCCTGAAGATGACATGGAAGAAACATGTAACAAAACCCTCGTCTGGGCATCGCAGCCCCTGCATACGTGCCAAGTGCCAGTACCTTGTCAACTCAACAACATGGTTATGATCTCTAGAACCCGTCCGTCCAGGCACTGAACTGAGTGAGCGGGTACCGCAGCAGCGCCCCATATTCTAAGCAGATGATTAGTACTGCATCAGGATCACGTGGAATGTGATACAGGCATACAGCACAACAATACAAGCATCACACACGCACGTCCATTTGGTTTATCCTGCCATACATGCGATACTGCAACGACTATCCTGCTTATCCTGGCCCACGATGTATGGGCCATCCATCACCAACCATGGCTCTAGGTGCAGGACACAAAACATCGAAACAAACACGCGACCATGTGGGCCATGGCAGCACCTGCAATGGTCCAAGGTTCATTCGCAAGACATATACACCCAACACTCTACAACAGTTTTCTCCATGCTTCCCAGCAGCCTCACATCACTTCGCACAAGATGCACGGTTGCTTCGCAACTCCAGCACCTGTAAGTGATAAGGTGACTGCAACAGCAACGGAGGCGAAAGGAGGGCAAGCAACGTGCCTTCGTCTTTTCCTTGCAACCCGCTCCCAGTTTCAAGCACCCTCGCGCCGATACCCGTTCCAAGTTTCTTTCCAAAATGTGTTGAATTGCATGAAAAGCCCTGCAAGTGGCAAACCCCCATCATTCGCAGCAGGACCATTCAAGGCCTGATTCCCTTAGGATCTACACCCCGGCAGCCGCACACTCAACGTGCATACACCGTCCATCCACAAGCTTCGTGCTGTACATGTTATAACCCCTGGTGTACGCTCGGTAACAGCGTGCTATGTAGCTTGATTGCATCATGAGCTCATGTGCATGGCCTGGTCCTTGTGCCCCTGTGGCCGGAACAAGCACCTCTGGCACCCACAGCACAGTCCTGATCATGAGCTTGTTGGATATTGTATGATGACAACAGTTACTGCCCCACCACACTGTCCACCACCTGCTGAACAGCCTTTTCGGCTTGTACACGCGAAAAGTCAACGCCAGCACATACATAAGCAACACACGCACACGATCACGTCTCTCACATGTCATGCTCAACCACCCGTACTTGCACGACTTGTTCACGCATGTCCACGACTTGACATGTACCATCGCGTTGCAAGCCCCTCCCCACAAGTGCGGTCAAGCCAGGGGCAACAGCCGAAGAGTCATGTACCAGAGATTATGCCTCATCAACAAGCACGTGGTGCACAAGCGGCACACACACATGCAGCTCCGTCCTCTTCAAAGACAAGAACCCCTTGTTCCCTCACCTTTGCTGCTCATCCGCTTCTCAGTTATTTCTAGTACAACACAAGGTGTGGTGCAGGGCTGGGCGGACTTTCCAAAAATTGGCACACACGCCACAAACCCCACATTTCCAACACCGGGGTGGCGATGACGCTGCACACCATGCGCGCGGCAGGCCGCCCCCCGCCACATGAGCTAGCGCACGCCAGCCACCGCCAGGTGCACCGCGTTCTGGCTCACCGTCAGCACCTGGATGCTGCCGCCTGGTGAGGGGCTGGAGCTGGTGCGGGGCGTGAGGGAGGGCACAAAGCTGAGGAGCACGCCCCGCGACTGCCCACTCCTGCTGCTGCTGGTGGTGGCGGCTGCGCCAGGTGCAGTGCCGGCGGCTGCACTGCGCGTGCTGTGGTTGGCCGACCCCTGCTCCCCTGTGGAGCCTGCTGTGGCCGTGGAGGGGGTGGTGCGCATGAACCAGGTGACTTGTACACTACGGGGCGTGCCCGAGTCGTCGCGCTGCTGCGTCGTGCCTTGGCCGCCATGCTGTTCATGCTGCACAGGCTGCCCATGTTCACCATGCTGCTCATGCTGCGCAGGCTGTCCATGCTCCCCAGGCGGCCCGGGCGCGGCTGCTCGTGCTGGTGGGGCCTGTGTGCCAGTGCACTGCTGCTGCTGCTGCTGCAACTGGCGCTGGTGCGGCTGCGGCCCTGCGTGTTGGTGCGCGTGTTGGCGGTGTGGTGCCTGCTGCTGGTGGGGCGGGTGTGCGTGTGGCTGGGAGGAGGCTAAAGCATGAGGGCGCGGGGCCTCAGCGGCCAGTGTGCTCGCAGATGCAGATGCAGGTGCGTTGGGCGTGGTCACATCACTGCTGCCGCCCGTGGGCGTGCGGGTAAGCAATGTGTGAGGTGAACTGCGCAGCGCGCGCTCCGCGTCATCCAGTGCGGCCACCACCTGGCTCATGGTGGGGCGGGCGGCCGGGTCGCGTGCAGTGCACCTGCGCGGGCGGGTGGTGCACGAGGGCGGTGCAGGCGGCTCAGTTGTACAGGCTCAGTGCACCTGCGGGGGCCCCGCGCATCAACAGACTGCAACCATGGCACCAGCAGCGATGCAAGTGCGTGCTACATTGGATAGATGCAGCAGCGCAGCCGGACGGAAATTGATGACCTAACAACTACTACAGGCATGGAGTTAACCGCGCACGTGCCGCACCACACCACCCACCACTCGAAGATGTGCTTGATGCCCTGGTACGCGTCTGGTGGCCATTCCAACCGAAGCTGCTGCTTGTGTATGCTCAAGAAGATTTGTGCTGCAAGGGTGGAACAGGCAGGGGGTGGGGAATTGTTAGCAAGTGTGTGTCATTGCAGCAGAGCTTCAGCCTGGGACCAACATCAGATGCTTTCTAAGGGCTAGGGCTCTAACCAACGGATTCATGGGTGATTGTGCATCATCATACAGCCTCAGCTGTGCATGCCTGCATCGCAGTTCAACACTCGGCAAGTAACCACCTGGCTCAAAGCCCGCCCAATCCTTGATCCATCCCACTGCCAACTAGCCATGCCCCAGGTATGACAGATGAACACAAGCATGTGCAGAGCACACAAGCAGGTGCACAGCACAGCCACTCCTCACCCTGCGTCATGCCCTCATATGGCGGTCGCCCTGCCGCCATCTCCCACAAGCACACACCCAGCGCGTACACATCACCCTTCTTGCTCACTCCCTTGCCTTCCAGCAGCAGCTCAGGGGCCAGGTACTGCGGGTGGCGCGGGTGGTTGGTGGGAGGGTCGAGTAGTTGGTTGGGGCAGTCGGTTGGTGGGTTGGTTGGTCAGTGGTCGTAAACCCAGTGGGCGGGCACACCCAACTGTGCCTGCTGCGCAGCTTGTCGTGGCATGCATCCCGCGCACCAAGTGCAGCGGACACACACACACCTGCACCGTGCCGCATGTGTCAGTCTTGATCTCTGATGACGCGCCCACACGTGACAGCCCAAAGTCGGCCACCTGTGCCGCAGCAACGTGGCAGCAGACACATGTCGGGCTGTGCTGCATCACCTGACTGACCCAGCGCCACGCACATCAAGAGCAGCATCACAAGTGATGATGGCGCTGCTCAGTACTGCACCACCATCTGTAGATTCTGTACCGCCCACCTTTGCCATGAAGCCGCGGCGGTCCCGGCGTGAGTCCACCAGCAGGATGTTGCCCTGCAGCAGTGCAGGGAGCCAGTACACGAGGCAGTACGTCAGCAGTGCATGGCTGCTGGCAGGTTGAATGCATACACCATGATCTGCGTCTTGTGCGCACTGTCGACACCCTACGCAAGCAGTGCAGATGCAGGCGTGATGACGGCCAGGCACATGTGCTGCACGCCGCACTGCTGCACTGCAACACCGACCACACGCACCGGCTTGACATCGCAGTGGATCACACCATTGTCATGCAGGTGCTCCAGCCCCTGTGGACAGTGCAGCAAAGCCCATGTTGTGCTCAGGCTGCATACCGTACTAGTGCACACAGGACGCAGCACCAGCCACACACTGGAGGTGACACTTTGAGCGCGTGCATGAGTCCGCGCGTTGCTGACCACCAGCAGCACGAACTTGCAGCAATGTGCAGCATAGAGTCTCATACATCACGTAGCATGGCCTGCACGCCAGATCCCACCATGCACACACCCCATGGCAGCTCCACGCACCAGAGCAATCTCGCGGGCCGTACGGATGAGTGCACGCGCACGCATGGCCGGCGAGAAATCACCGCTCCCACCCAAGCAGAAGGTGCCATGCTGCATGTGGGTGGCAGGAGAGGTGGTGGTAGTGGTGGTGGTGGTGGTGGTGGTGGTGAGCAGGGCTCACGGGACCAAGGCCCATGTGCAAGAGGCAGCACATTCATTCTTTGTTTGATGATCACATCCCACGCTCCTAGTGCAATGCCAGCGCACCAGGAACAGGCTGAACCGTACTCAGTGTGCATGCAGCCTGTGGTGCATGCCCCACACCCAACACGTCGTGCACCATGCACATGCACAGGCCATGCACACGCAAGCACATGCAAGCACAAATGGACAAGCATATGTACCTTGATCGCATGCGTCAGTGTGCCCAGTGGCGCGTACTCCATGACCACCATAGTGAGCAGGTCCCCTGGGGCTACGCGCAGGCGGTGCAACAGCTCGGCCTGCACAGCAGAGCAAGGGGGTGGGTTGGCATGGCTC
Organism: Haematococcus sp. NG2; assembly: GCA_004335575.1. NCBI lineage: Eukaryota > Viridiplantae > Chlorophyta > Chlorophyceae > Chlamydomonadales > Haematococcaceae > Haematococcus > Haematococcus sp. NG2. Next base: position 75,642 of record QAXD01000158.1, on the reverse strand, counting down.
AGCGGTGGGGGTGGTAGGGGACTCCCCACCCACACAGCCTGGAACCGCTGGAACTGCTGGAACTGCTGGAACTGCTGGAACTGCTGGAACTGCTCAATGTACGCATGCCAGCCACCCACCAGCCCATCCACGCACACGCACCCATGCACGGACCCAACAACCCATCCACGCACACCCACCCACGCATGCACCCACCAGCCCACGCATGCACGCACCCGCACGCCCACCCACCAGCCCACCCACGCACGGACCCACACACACCCCCACCCACCAGCCCACCTACACACGCACCCATGCACGGACGCACCAGCCCCACTCACGCATGGACCCACCCACCAGCCCACCCACCCAGCTCATGTTTGGCATGGCCGCGCGCTTCTCATCGCCCCCATCATCCCACGAGCTTCTGGCCAGCACAGGCGCGCTGCCACCTCCTCCTACCGCACTCCGCGTCGACAGCGGCGCGAGCGGTGTGCGGCCCGCATAGGTGGATAAGATGTGGCTCGCGCCATCCACTGCGTTGGCGCTGCGCACCGGCGGTGGGTGGTGCTGGCCGGAGGACGCAGCGCCAGAAGGGGCGGGGCTGCTGACCTGCAGCACTGCCGCGCTTGTCGTCCGTGTACCTGTGGCTGTGGCTGTGGCTGTGGCTGTGGCTGTGGCTGTGGCTGTGCCTGTGCCTGTGCCTGTGCCTGCAGCCGCCTGGGCCTCGCCAGCACGTCCGGTAGCAGGGGATGCGAGCCGTGCTGCCAGCCTAGCGGCTGCGGGACAAGTGGTGGTGTCCCCTTGCAGCAGTGCGGCCGCGGATGCCATCGCAGCCGCCGCACCTCTCACCCCTTCGCGTTGCTGCTGCAACAGCCGGCGCTGCTGCTCACAAGCGGCAGCTGCGGCTGAGGGCGCGTGGCCTGCCCCCGCACCAGCACCAGCACCAGCAGCTGCACTGCTGCCGCCGCTGCCCAGCTGCTGCTGCCGCCGATCGCGCAGCGCTGCCGCACCCAGCGCCGCTTTGACCGCGTCACAGAAGTCAGGTGTGAGTACACAGCAGCTCGCATCGTATGTGGTCACCACATGAGGGTGGCTCAGGCTCTGCGTGCGGCGAGCGATTATGTATCATAGGGAGAGGGTTGGGTGCGGGGCCAAACCAAATGCAGGCAGGATTGAATGCACAGCATGCAACAACTGCTTTGCCTGCTGATGCTTCACATCACCCATCACATCCCATGCAGCTCCTTGTTGCGCAGCACAGATCAGCAGCAAGAATGTGCGCACCTTGGCCAGCACCGCATCCCCCAGCACCATTTGTGGCAGGGACTCCAGCAGGTCTGCGCTGTGCACTGTGCTTTGCATGTCCCACGCCGCATTCAGCACACGCGCCCATGCAGCTGCTTCCCCGCGCCCGTCGCATCCAGGGCTGCGGATGAGCTTTACCGCGCATGGTGTGGTGCCGCGCCAGAACCCTGCATGTGATGGCATGCATGCATGAGGTATGGTCGCATGCAGCAGCGGATGGGGAAACATGTTGCCGCCAAGACCAAGGCATTACGGGCAGCCTTGTGCCACGGCGTCATCATGTGGTGTGTGGGTTTATCGCACGGAAAGAAAATAACACGCTGCAGCCACATTGACCACGCACCGAAGAAGACGGATGCAAAGCCACCCACGCCAATGCAGTCCTTGATATCTAGTTGCGCAAGGAGCTCCTCAGGTTTTGTCAACACTGCTTGCTGCCGAGCTGCCCACAAGCGCTCCACGCGTTGACTATAGCTTTCTTCATGTTGCGACACAGAGGGGGAGTTCCTATGAAAAGGCTGGTGTAGCCCTGCAGATGAATTTGCTGCTTGCACCGCAGCAGGCTGCGCATCAGGCTGCGCATTGCGTGGCTCCAAGATCGGCTGATCAGTGGTGTTCTGAGGAAAAGCTCTTGGCGCCTCTGGTACTTGTGAACATCGCTGTGTGCTCAGGCATGAACCCATGCTGATGATGGGTCTCCATAAAGATGAAGCAACAATTCACATACACAGCAGAATCGGGCACAGTTGCTGCGGGTTTATGAGACACAACCACCCGAGCTCATTGAATTGCAGAATCGTCACAAGGAAGATGTATTGCCGAGTAATATGCTCTCTGCCGTGTATTTGGAGGTGGAAGATGTGTGAAGCTATAGGAGCGAGTCATATGATCCGATGACAGCTTGCATGCCATAACATGAGAACTGCAGCTTGCATTAGGCATGCAATCAAGTGAACATGGTACCGTGTGGTGTCACTGGTGGTGCTGGATGAGGCTACGTCTGCAGGCCGTTCAGGATCTGGATGTGGGTATGCCCACGCAGGGCCATGTCAGGTAAGGTTAGCACTGGTGTTGCTGGGGCCCCCTTGGGGACCGCTTGCGCATGAGCTGCCCTATGTGCAGCTGTGCCTGCACAGTGCACACTTACACCTGCATGCTGGGTCACAGCAGCCACTGTTGTAGGACAGTAGCCCCAGCACACGCACGGCACATGGCACCCGAGCTGTTGCTGTTGCTTAGTGTGCCAGCCAAGAACGGTCCAGCATGCACGCCAACCTGTTCAACTCGTTGTGTAAATCATTACATCATGATGTAAACAACTCATCCTTGCTTTTCAGCCACAAGGTATCACCTACTGCAGACTCCAAGTCCACCATCCAGTACAAGCTGCACGACTTTTCTGCCCAATGGGCAATCAGGATCCAACTTGTTAACCATCATGCGCTGGTACATGTCAGTGCCCAGGCCCAACCAACAACTGGAAATCGATACTTTACAGATCTTCAAGGACAAGATCACTGCAACCCAGCATACACCTGCCTGCACAGTGGGTGCAGGCTATACTGACCTCACACTTTTCACTCAACTTGGATCAAGCTCACACTCAAACTGAGGCAGCAACTGGAAAGTCTTCGCTTTCATCTCTCCACTCACAGAAACCATCCAGCTCCTGATCCGTAGAGATCACGCCCTGTATCCTTCCCAGCTCTGCAGAGATCTCACTCTTTGTCCCTGCCAGCTGCGCCGTGATGTCAGACGTGACCTTGCATCTCCCTGCAGAGATCTCACTCATTGTCCACAGGGTACCCCTGGTGGCGCCACTGCTGGAAGCCGCCGATCATGAACTTCATGTTGTTCTTGTTCCAGCCCGCCTGCAAGGTGCGAGCAAGTACAGCACTACATCAGTGCTACATGTCGCAGTGGACACAGTGATAACTGTAACGTGTAAGCAGCACATACTGTACTAGGCTTGCTGCTGTGTCACGTGAAGCGAGGCGATGCTCAGAAGTGGCTTTTGGTCCATCATGCGACACGTGCTGGCTGCACATTGCTGTTGCAGCAACGTCCATACCTGCAGGAACTCGTAGCATGCCTTCAGGGAGCGTGACTCACGGCCAAATGAGCGATCCTGCAGGACAGAGGCAGTACACCCAGTGCAACTGTGATCAGTGTGCTGTAACACAATATACCTGCTCGTCCACCATGTGGTTATTCACCCTCAACCCTCAATGTCCGCATCTGCTGCCTTGTTCAGGCATGCAGCGCTTGTGGGCCAAAGTGAGCAGATGATAGCAGCTGTGAAGATGCAACCAGTTCCATCGTGCTGAGGTTGCTGCCATGGCGAACAAAATGTTGCCGCTCTTGAACGATGTAAGTGCTGCCACTGCTGACCCATCAAGAGCGGCAAGATTGACACTACCACAACAGGCAAAGTGGCTCGAACAACAGCATGCTGAAGTGCACATGCAAGCGCTGTGCACACGGAAGTGCTTGCACTGTCCACATCAGCGTACCGCATCAACGATGCCATCCTTGTACTTGTCAGGACGCAGGCGCAGCTTGGTGTCCAGGGTGCCGCCTGTCACATGCATGTGCACCCCACGGAGCAGTTTGACCGTGCTTTGGCCATGTGAGACCAGACCGTTTAACCAGTCCAGCCAGATCAGAATTTTGAACACATGTCGAACGAAGCTTGACCAAGAGCTTTGCTGGGCAGCACACAGCCACGAGCATGCCTTGAGGCTGAAGCACTCTGGCAATGAATCCCGCACGGACCCACTGCAGCATGTGTCGCATTTCAATAGGCGCTTGATTATGGTCATTCTGGTCAAACGCACCAATGGCGCACGTGACGATGATCTTCTGGCCCTTCTTGATCTTGGTGAGAGCAGTGCCAATGTAGTCGGGATCGCGCTCTGCGACCGGTCAGACGCAGGTCACACAGCCCAGCCTGAGTTGACTGGTATGCTGATCCTGCCATTGCGACAGGCGCCCCTGTGCCAAATTTGGCGCATGATACTAAACGTACACACACGACCAATGCATCACGTCACGCAAACAGATCATGCCACCGGTCGAGCCCCCAACTGCAACGACATCACGGCTAGCAGCTGGTGTGCAGCCAACGTGCAGCAACAGGGTGGGTGACCTGCAGTGACTGGGCATCATGTAACAGCATACCGGCTGCACCCGCACGAGGGACACCGCAGGCTACACAGCAAAAGCTGCAACAGATCCATATGGGCCAAAAGACGCAAACAAGCCTAAAGATCCAACCGGAACAAAAGATCTGAAACTGAGGCAAAAGATTTAAAAGGGCCAAATGAATCCAAAGATCCAGACGAGCCATAAGATTCAAGCAGGCCAGCACATCCAAGCAATCAACAGGACCCACAGTCCCACACCCATTTGAAACACACCTGTGGCCTTCATGGCAAAGCCAGCCATCGCGAGGCGCTTGATGTTGTCCCACAGCTCATTGCCCTGTGTTTGTATGGGGAATTGGCATGATGTGCGTTTAGCGCGTTCATCACCATTACACTATTGTGTGAAGTGACTGTAGGGTAAAATGAGTATGTGTGTGTACTGTGTCTGATAGCAGCAGCACGAGGCCTTGCAGTACCCTACCGCATCAGCAACTCACATCAGCTAGTACCTCATCAGTAACTCACATCAGCACCTCATCACCCACTCCCATCCGTACCTGCACCAGGCGGAACAGGGGGATGTTGATGGAGCCCGAAGCGTGGGAGTACGCGAAGTCGCCCTCGATGCGCACGTCCACGATCGTCCAGCCCTGGCAGCCAACGCGTACCATGTGCCACACAACATTACACGTGAACAATCTGAGCACGGGGCATTGCCTGGTCAGGTACATGGTCCACACCCGCACTGGTTGAGGTGTGCCACAGCATGATGCGGGGGACATGCAAGCGGGGATGTCTGTGTGGTCTAGTACTGTATCAGTGAATGTGGTCAAATGGGTGGTCAGCACGCAGACTGGGTCAAACACACAGCAACTCACACATGCAGCCACATGTTATGATATCATATGGTGTCACACTCATGGTCGGCCAGGCCTGACATGAGATGGATCGACAGTGCGATGGTCACACACATCACATGATCACAGCAGGATGATGTGAGCTGTAAAGCAAGCATGATACGGTCCCACACACATCACGGTTTTGGGTACAAGAGGTGACCGGCGCAGCCACATAGCTTGGCTGAGGGAAAATTGATCTTTTTTCTGAAGTGACCACTAACAATCGCACCAACTACCATCGTGCCCAACTCCCCAATTGCCCAACTGGCTGCCCACCTGCTGCTGCATCTTGAACGCCTCCTCAGGGGTCACACCCGTGATGCCAGCATCAGCCAGCTCAGTGTGAACCACAGGCCAGATCTGGGAAGGAGGGACAGGGGAAAGTGTGTGCGCATATGTGTCAGTGCATGTGTGTGTACATGTGCACACGTCAGAGTTCAGTATTTAAGGTTCGTGCCAGGGTCAGTGTTCATACGTAGGGGGGAAGGGCAAAGGAGTTGCGGGTTGGGAATAGTGGATGGTGGGGGGGTACAGTGGGGGGCAGCGCAGAGTGCCCTTGTGTGTGTGGGGCACAGGGGGCGGGGGGTTGAAGGTCAAGCGCATCTCAATTGTGTGGCGCCGGCCAGATCAGAACCTGTGTGTGCATGTCTGTGTGTGCGTGTTTCCTCGCCCGCCAAGTGTGCATGTATGCCGCGCGGGCGTGTATGGGTTTAGGGCTTAGGCTCTAAAACCAAAACCCTAAAGTGTCATGCATACAGCAACGCATGTGCGTGTCATAGGGGAAAAGGAGGGTGGATGCACTCACCACGTACTCGGCGCCCGAGATCGGCTTCACCGTCACTTCCACCTGCTTGTCAGCCAGTCTGTCATCGCGGATCCAGCGCATCATGGAGCCATCCCTGCCATATGCCAACCGCCAGGTATCAGTGGTGTGGTGAAGTGCAGTCAGTGGCCGGAGAAAAGAACAAAAGATGCATACGCATGTTGACAGGCGGTTGGTGCCGTAAGCTCGTGCTGAGGCCGGTTGGCAGGTGGTCTGGTTCGCTCAGCAGGTGGTGAGGCTGGTGTCAGGTGGTTGGTGCGCCTTTAAAGTAGTTTGCCAGATGGGGAGGGTGCATGCACGGCATGATACTGCCCCTGGCACACAACACTAACATTCTGTATGCGCATGCAGGTTTTGCTTAAGATGCTAATAAATAGGGCAGTTGGTAAAAGTGTTGGAGGTTGGTTGGTGGGCGGAAGCCATCACAGTTTCCAAGGTGGTTAGAGGCATGTGTAAAAAGGCCCCTCGCAGCTCAGAGGCGTGTGTTTGTGAATCATGTGATATTGCTTGTGCAGCTGGGGTGCACTGCATCCTGTGTTTGCACAGCCCCAGCAACAAAGCCACAGCAGCACACCGCTAGAGATCGCAGCCCACCCACCAGCGGAAGCCAACCTGCGTGCAGCACATCAGCAGAAACACGATTGGGCCCGGTTTGCGTTGCAGCACAGCATGTGCACGGCTGCAACAATGTTGCCACGACCAGCGTGCTGTGTGGCCTCATGCCGCGATGACTGTGCTGTGTGCTCGCTCATGGCCATGCAAACCCATGTGGTTGAGCTCGTTTACACCAAACTGAGATCTGTGCTACTGCCTCGCCCTCCAACGGCCGATGAGGCGCACAACGAGCCCACGGGCCCCTTTGACACACGCTGCTGGTGCCCGAGCGCGCCTGCCTCACTTCGCGTACCCCATCTTGCTGAATACTTCTGCAACAGCTCACCTTGGTCTTCTTCTGCTCACTGGAAGTCTTTGCATCCACGCGCAAGGCGCGCCTGCCCATCAGGTGCGCTGCCTTGTATGAACGGGCATGGCCCGGACGCTGGATGGTCCTCTGGGTGAGCATCATTTTCAGCTTAATAACATTACCTACAATGAGTATGTCCTCACAAGCACCGCACCCTCAGTGTTTGGGTGGAGTGGGCTAAGACCTTGGTGATTCCGCCGTAAGCAAAACTGGCCTACAATCTTATAAGAAGTCCTGTAGGGGCTTCCTTGGTTCGGAGACGTTCCATCTGTAGTGCCATTGTACCTCCTGAGCCCAATCAAGCTTCCTGATGTTTTATCCTTTGCAAAATCAAAGCTTAACATGATAAGGCTGCAGCCTGTTCTGTATACGCCTGCCTATTGTCGCCACACCTACCACACGACGCTGCTCGGGCAGAACCCGTCCATATTTTTCTCAACCTCCTGTATTCAACGTTGATGTGGCCTCTATCATGAAAGGCCCTTGATTTTGATTTGGCCCAGATGTGAGCTTGAACTGCAGCATCATATGCCACCTAACAATGCAGTCAAGAGTCGCATATCAACTGATGATGGGCAGATGAGATGAGATAGGGGATGAAGTTGTTCAGTGAGCCAGGGCACTGGTTGCGCACCTCAAGGCAACGCCAATGCAGTGCATTTGCGTCGCCATCATCTGCTTACCGAATTGTGCCGTGGCAGCTGGTGGCTCAGCCTGGAGTAGCCTGCACTACTTGTGCCGGCCCTATTACTAAGGCTGGCGCGCTCTTTACAGCCGGAGTTATTGAGACGGTATGTGCTGCGTGACAAGGTTTGCGTCGCCATGCCATATGCATGTGCTCTGGCATGTCACATGACCTCTACTACGGTGTATGCATGCCTGCGCCGACGGGTTTTCCCTGCATATCCCCATGCCTGCAGGTCAACGGGCTACATTCCAGCAGCCTTGATGTGTGCGGTGCATCCGTCCGGTCCAGCACTGCGCCCTTGCCGCAGCTGTGGGCCGCAGCAGGCACAACGGCAACGCACAGCGACCACAGCCCTGATGATGATATGTATCAGGAACGGCAGGCGCACCATGCGCACAGCCAGTCTGAGCCTGCTGGTCCCAGCGGGCGCGTTGCGGCTGCCAATGGGAACACGAACACCACTCGCCCCAACCCGCGCCCCCACAAGCACCAGGGCCAGGCATCTTCGCGTATACACACACGGGACACACACACTGAGCTTGCAGGCGTAGCATTCACTGAACAGCATGCAGCAGAGCAACAGCAGCAGCTGCCAAGCTTGCAGCTGCAGCTGCAGCCTGAAAGCATGAGCCAACAAGCAGACAGTCGGCAGCAGAATGAACAGAATGAGCACATGCAAGCAATTGCAGCTGCTGCAAATGTGCAGCAACTGCTGCATGCTGCTCACCAGCTGCAGGCATCATTACGGAGTGGGCGCAACGGCTCACCTCACAGTCAGTCAAAGCCCACATTTCGGTCAACCATGCCAGCCAACTTGAGCCGCATGGAGGTCCAACACACAGGGCGTGTGCCAGATTTGGCACTCATCACAGCAGCTGCGCAGCAGGCTGCTGTGTTGCTGTTGCCAAAGAGGCAACGGCAAGGGTTTATGACCTCTAGTCAGCCAGCCAGCATGCTTGGTGCTTCAACACTCCGATTGAGCCCCAGCGAACGTGAGACAGCAAGGCAATTGTGCAGCACGCTGTGTGCATGGGTGCAGCTGCACCTTGAGCCACAGCCATGTGGCACAATCGCCACACGATCACATGGAACACGCTTTTCAGCTGCGTCAGGCACTCAAGCAAGCCAGAAGCGTGAGCAGCACAAGCAGCGGCGGCAGCACATTCGCTCTCACTCAGCTGCCATGATCCTCCACGGCCTTGCAGCCATCGCACATGCAGCTGGGGCCGGGTGTGTGGCACCAGGTGTAGTGCATGGGTTAGCACAGCAGCTCCTGCACATAGAGGCACAAGACGAACTAGGCAGGTGTGGGCAAGGAAGGACCAGTCAAGATACGCAGCAGCTGCGGCCCCAGATCCTTGTGGATGCTGCTTGGGGGCTCGCCACACTCGGCGCCCACCACCTTGCTGCAGCACCAATGGTGCCAACTGCCAAGATGGCTGCAGGCATCGACCAGCAGAAGGGGCTAGGCTCTGGTGGCAAGCAGATGGCTGCACAGCGATGGCAGCAGTTGCAGCTGCAGCAAAATGAGTCAGTATCCCTTTCCACATCATCACAACCAAGCGTGACGGGGCATGCTTTGCTGGCATGGCTGTATGCTGCCAGTGAGCCTCAGCTTCATCGGATGAGCCGTGCGCAGCTTGTGTGCCTGCTGTGGTCAACTGCAGTGCTGCGCACAGGGTTGCTGAGTTCCAGCAGCAGCAACAGCAGCTTCTCAGGTGCCCCTCCTCCCAGCTGGTGGGCGGCAGTTGAGGCAGCTACTCTAGGATTCCAGCAGTCATCGAGCACAGGAGGCAGTGTTACAGGCAGCAGCTCTGTGCCCAGCGACAGGCCACAGGGCGCACACACATTGCCCCTGCTGCACAGCATGTCGTCCGCGCAGCTGGCAGTCTGTGCGTGGGCTGCAGGCCAGCTGCTGCCAGGGATGCGTAACAAAGTTGGGCTGAACACGTCATGTGCCGAACAGGCTGTAGCGCAGCACGCAGCCCAGTCAGATATGCAAGAGCAGCCCTCCAGTGTCTGGATGCATGCACTGCTTGAAGCCAGTTACCGGCACAGCACGTCTGACTGGCTCTCAGGCGAGCACCTGGCGATGCTCATGTCTGGCTTGCGGTGTTTGCAATGCAAGCCCCCTAGTAGTTGGGTCGTGCACATCCTGGCCCATGCAGCCCCACGCCTCCCACATTGCTTGCAGCCCCAGCAGCCACTGACAGCATCATCGCAGCGGCAACCCAGCCAAGCAGCAGTGTGTGATCAGAAGCAGCAGCAGTTGCAGCGCATGCAAGCACCAGAAGCGCCTTCAAGGCGGCTGCAGCCACTGCAGGGGCTCCATCCTGCGCAACTGCAGCAGGTACTGGCAGCCCTGGTGCAGCTGCAAGTGGATTTGCCGCACAGGGTGCTGTTGCATCTTGCCGGGGTGCTGCAGGTGAGGTCTGCAGCATGTAGGCTAAGGGTGTTGGCAGCATGGATTGACTGCAGTGAAGCGCCATGATCATGGCCCTTGTTTGCGCCCTGCTGGGATCGCAAGCGAGCGCTTGCAACTAGGGACGAAGCCCATCTGACATTGTGTGGCAGCTTCTTGCTGCAGTCACTGCTGATGCACATATTCATTACCTGTCGCATGCCATTCCTTTTTCTGCCCTTGCAGATGCGGCTGGGTGTGTGTAGTGCAGCGCAGCTGCTGCTATGTGCTCGCAGCTTGGAAAGGCTGGGGCTGGCAAAGCCCCCGCATATGTTCCTGGCTGCGTGGTTGGAGGAGGCGCATGCACAACTGGCGGGACTGACTCCCATCCACGCGGTCCAGCTGTTGGAACTGCTGGGAAGGTGGGGCGTCTCTCCTGGGGAGTACTGGCTGTCAGACTTTCTGGATGCTGCCGCATCACAGGCAGCACTGGCGCGCTACAGCCGGTCAAAGCTGGTGCACCTGCTGGCTACCATGGCTGACCTGGGGATACAGCTGCACGTCAGCGACCAGTCTACTGCCCACGCCAGTGCACACGTGCACCATCAGAACGGTCATGGCCACAGTGACCAGCACCACAATGTTGGGAGTGGCATGGTGCAGACATCGGCGCTGAATGGCCGGCGCCTTGGTTTGGAACCCCACTTGGTTGCAGTACCAGCTGCAATCACTGCAGCTGTAGCACACCTGCAAGATGCGCCAAGCCTGCAGCCGTCGCACCGATCTCTGCAGCTGCCGCATGAACTTCTGCAGCAATCGCAGTATGGCTCTGCAGTACCCTGCACCCTGCATGGGCGGCGTACTTGGGTGATGCTGGTGCTGCGCACATTTGCATCACGCAAGCACGCGCGGGCAACTCAGGAACAGCTGGAGGCATTGCTCACCTCGCTGGAGGTGCTCTGCAGGCCCCCTCCCAGCGCATGGGATGCAGAGTTATGGGGCCTATTGCAGCAGGTCGTGCATGCCACTGCCCCCAAAGACTGGACTGGCCAGCTGCCTGTGCGGACCTCGATCCCTGCAGCAACTTGCCATCCATCAGTGATGGCAGATGCAGGGGCTGCGATGCCTGCAGTATCTAGTGCAACAGCACATGGCAGCGCCAGCACGGCATCTGCAGCAACCAGGACCTGAATTTCACTCGCCAGCCAGGCAGGTGGGCAGCAGTGACAGCCTTGTGTTAAAGCCGAGCGACGAGAGAGGGGGGGAGCCAGTTGTGGAGCATTTGGATAACTATGGAGCTTGAGAGCAGGAGTGTTGCATTGCATCCCTGTAGGTTTGTCATCTTGGGATGCACAGGCACCAAGTCAGAGTAGAAGAAGTGCATGACGCTATGACAATTCACCCCCTGGAACACGTTCAGTGGGGTGGTGAGTTTGATATCAGGCACGATGTTACAGGAGCCAGCTGCTGGAACAAGCGGGCGCTTCAGCCCATGTAATCACCGACTTCTAGCTTTGCAAGAACTACCATGGGAAGCTCACATCAGATCAACCCAGTTCCAACCTTGCGCAGTCTCAGTGCGACTGGCACAGGTAGCAGCGTGACGCAGCCGAAGCGTAACTGGTGCCAGCAGCAATCAGCCGTGTGCTGCAGGCTCCACATTCTCCTCGCTCACGTCAAGTTTGATCATTTGCTCATAGTTATAGCAAGGCCAGCCACAAAGAAGCCCGCTGCCAGCAAACACCAACGATTGATTATCACACTGCTCAGCCTGCACGTGTGCGCTGCACTGCTACCAAACTCATGGTGAAGCAACCGACAACAGGCCCGTCCTACCAAACCAATGTTCATCAGTGCTGTGCTGTGCTGGTGGGGACTGGGGAGAATGCAGTGCTACATCATTGGCGCAGTGCTGCACTGCATGCTGTACTGCCTATGTACAAGCGTACTGCTGCACTGCGTACACACAAGCCCGAGCTGCTGAGCTAACATGAGGCTGCATGTCACATGATGAGGACATGAGATGTACTGCTCGCACATCATATCCCTACCATCATCTGCCCACAACAACGACTCAGCATGGGTGATGGTGTTGATGGCGCCCTAACCACGTGGCCTGATCAGGTATGTCGTATGGTTGTTGGTGCACCACGTCATAGAACACAGCCCCCGATCTCTTGCTGAACATCAGCCTCATGAACGACAGGCTGTCATTGCAGTGCCCCACGCTTAGGTCACGGGTTGGGCACAGGGATGGGCCGCCATGAGGTCTCGAGTAGCAGGCGAAGTGCATGGCGCCAGTCCCAATGAACTATGCGTGCGCGTAAATGCAGGTTGGCAGCGGCAGCTCTGTCTGCATAATCTTGTGTTGCTGCTGATGCTGTGACAACCCGCCCGCATCCCCCCCTGCCCCTGCCCCCACACCTGCAGCAGCTGCGTGCTCATCGGATGGGTAGTCTCTCTCTATATGGACATGTGTGGCATGTCAAAAGATCAGCTGCGCACCAGCTGGGGGGTTAACACAGCTGCATGTGCCTAGTGTAATTGCAAGTGCCTGGTGGTACCGGTTGCATGAATGGTGGTGGATCATCATGGATTGTCAGGGAGCTAGAGCACTGCAGCAATATCATCTCACTCGTGGCAACTGCTGCAGTTTAAAAGAGCTGCGTACAACTCTCGCGACCAAGTACAAACTGTTGCTTGATCACTGATTTCTAAAGGACTGTTGCTTGCAGAACCAGGGCGCAGCTGTGCAACGAGGCATGGCAACCACAGGCAGGTTGTTATGCATAATTTGGGGCGCAGGATGCGTGCAGCCCATGGCGGTGGCTGGCCTGCACACTGGCGCAACCCCAAAGCCACCCATAACGCTCCACAACACCCACAAAATAAGCAATCAGCAGGACAAATCCCTGCTTCGCATGTTGGCTCCCAGGCCTTGCGCTGCGAGTAACTGCTTTGTCTCCTTTATGCTGGGCGGTTAACTTTCAGCTTGCAGCATATATTCGGCTGCATGCCATTGTTCACAGAGAATACAAAATCAGAACCTCATAAAGCAAAGGCACCTAGGATTGCAATGATCACCCATGCCCGCAGGCCAACATGGCAAGTCACTGGATACAAACGACAGGTTTGATGCTCTGCCGTCCATCACTGGTGCACGCCCATGACTGATGCACCTGCCATACCGTCAACCGTGCACCCTGCTGCTGCTGCTGCTGCGGCGGCGGCTGCAGCGGCTGCGGCAGCCATTGCTGTGCCAGTGCCCAACCCAACCGCAGCAAGAGCCTCTGGAGGGATGGGTGGATTGTACAACCGAGCTGCAGCTGAGAGGACTGCGATGCAATCTACAATAAGAAACACGAGCACAGAGGAAGATAATAAGATACAGGAGCACAGAGGAGGACGCTGTTGTTGATGTCATAGCACGTGTTGGCTCAGAGAAGCGCGTCATGCAAATTTCGGTGGCAGTGTGCTGAGCATCATGCAGCACAAAACAAGGCGTGATGCTCAAGTGGACTATACCTGGGCAACTGGTGCACTGACCTGGTATCCTTGGGTAGCTGTGCACCATCAACCTGCATACCTGCGCACAACAACATCAGTAATGTCCATCTCAATTCTCACACGCAGTTGAAACAGGGGTCTCAATTGTGGGCCTCAATTGGTGTGCTCGGCCCAATGCCTGCACTGATCAACTGCTGCTGATGTGGACTTGCAACCGGCCGGACATACCTGAACTGGAGTCAGGATGTGCGCCATGAGCACATCAGCTAGTAGGAGCATAAGGCACCTGTGAGGGCAGTTGCGTTGGTTTAGAAGGTGGTGTGGAACAATGCGGAACAATGCATTGGCGCTGCGCGGGCGAGCTGATGGAAGGCACACAAAACTGTGCGGTAGTGCAGCATAGCAGTAGCACACACCTCTCCTTGACAAGGTTGGAGGATAGCCCATTCAGCAGCTGTGCCTCTGTGAAGCCAGGCAGGCTGTGGCAAACCTGCAAGCAGCCGCAACCAACAGGTTGTGTAGTGGTGTGCTGCCAGACATGCCCATGAGGGGTCAGGCATCGGCACGATAACCCATCATTTTGTCTCGCAAGCATCACCAAAAGCGCCAACCATCAAAGTGCATATGGCAAGGACGTAGTTTCAGCTGATATGAAACATCAACCCTTTTCAACTCACCGGCAGTGCCTTGCTGGCCGACAGCAAGCTACATAGCTGGCCACCCAAAGATGTCCGCTCTGACATCACCCTGCGTGGGGCAAGCCAGCAATCAGCACCACATGTACATCAAGCGGGCGGGTGATTGTGGACATGCGCGCACGCCTAGCCCTCTGGCGAGGGGGCGCCGGTAGCGTGCAGCCAACGTGCAGTCAGACTTGTGGTGCCACCGCACCAGGTGCTCCTTTCATCCATTCCGTGGCACCACAAGTCCGACTTGCACCATCATGCCGCCACACTCGGTAACACAAGTCACATTGAGATCCTACCTCCTGTGCCAGCTGTAGAACAGATCGAACAGCAACCAACAGCTTCTGGCCTGTTCTTGACTTAAGCCAAGATTGCCTGCCACCTGAGCCCAGTGCTCATCTGCCTGCATACCACATAAAGACATAATATTATGTGTGCGTGTTCTCAAGGCATTCCAGCGTAGATGATGTTTGTGTGGGCCATGGGGTGGCATCAGCTGGAACGACATGGTGTGATCGTCAAAACACACATGGCACGAACAAATCATGAGCCTCGTCGTCAACAGCACACGGAGCACAGGAATTATCGTGAACCCCCACTGACACAAGCCTGTCATCACAAGAATGCCAGATCACCGCAAGGTCATACATGGCTGCAGGGTACCTCAAGATTTGTCCCATTTGCTTGTGCTGAACTTTGCCCCTCGTTGACGTTGCGTGATGCCAGCAGGATGTTGTCCTCGTGGATCAGCCACATGTACTGCGCAGCAGGCAGCAGCAGGCAGTCACACTCAAGATTCAAAGCTAACAGCCACGTGCCGCTGCACAACCTCGAAACCGTTGGTATTCTGACCGTCCCGCCATGCCCGCCGTCGATCACACACCTTGGAGATGGTCTGCACTTTGGCTCCGATGTCGCTCACTGCTGCTGCCTCCTGCTCATGGCCTGGTCCTGCCAGCATGAGCCGCCGGC
Source organism: Haematococcus sp. NG2 (assembly GCA_004335575.1). NCBI lineage: Eukaryota > Viridiplantae > Chlorophyta > Chlorophyceae > Chlamydomonadales > Haematococcaceae > Haematococcus > Haematococcus sp. NG2. Next base: position 60,269 of record QAXD01000158.1, on the reverse strand, counting down.
CCATGTCCTCCATCATGCGCTTGGACCTGCCAGTGTCATGATGTGCATGGTTTGCATGACGACCTGTCTGTGAAGGCTCCTTGGCTGGACAGCTTCTACAAGGCAACACCGCAGCATGCATGGTCTCAGTGCAGGACGCCATGACTTACGCACCCTGACATGATGTCTGAAGTCGTCATGCGGCGCAGGGCCTGGATGCTCGTGCCCCAGGGTGCCAATGGGTCAGGTCCACCCTCTTCCTCATGCCGTTTGAGTTCCTGCAAACGCTGAATTTGCTCTTCTCGCTCTGCCACAACCTGAACGTGTGCACCGTTTACCGGCAAGAGCCACTGGGTCCTGAAAAAGTAGTGATGCAGATGCACATGCTTCATGACACACCCTGCTAACCCACCTCCCATGCCATCTTGGACCTCCATGCATGCATGCATGCATGCATGCACACCATGCACACACCAACATGCAATCTTGGACCTGCCTTTTCCAGCAAGGCACATCTTTCCTGGAGTAGCTCCCTCTGTGCCAGATGCTGCTCCAGTAATGCCTGCTTCTGCGCCAGCAAGGCCTCGAGGACTTTAGGGTTTTTTATGTCCTTTGCATGATCAGCTGCAGGTAGGCCGTTTGATAAGCGACCGCGCTTGAGGTTTCCAGGGCGAATACAAGTATCTCTGCTATCTTCTTGTTGTTGAGATGTGCCAACTTCGCACTGACTTGGGAACTGAAGCCCTGAGGACGGCTCCGTCCCACCCAGGTCAGCGAACAGAGATGCCAAGCCTTCAAATCCATTACATAAAGCTGACCAAGCCTCGGCGCTGCCGTCGGCCATTATAACACCCCCCATTCCAAATAAATCAAGCAGAGACAAATTGCAATGCTACGAAAGAGGGAGCTCATTGGTTCGGATTGATCTATTTTCTTCTTTTTCTTCCGTCTCTGTTAATCATGATGGGCTTCGTGCCACGCATCAAATGCTTCGATAGCTGTTTTTGCTCGCTGCATTTGCAAGCCGTGTTGCAATCATGGAGTATGCCAATGCAAATAATGCTGCCATGTTGAATCCTCTGGACTACCATTCCACTCCCTCACAACGTTTCATTGCATGCGAGGAGCTGTTGGATGTGTACGTATAACCAGGCTGTGCATGGAGGTGCCTGTAAAGATAGCAAACCATTCTTACGCCCATGCCAGATGCAATTTCAGCATGACAACTGTGTTGCACAACAACATGCATGCATGGCATGGCATCGCAGGTGGTGCGCTGTCCTGAAGGGCAAGGGGGCTGAAAAGAGTTTGCGCGCCTGCTTTACAGAGACAACACATTGCAGCCACACGGGAAACGCAGACGGAAAGAGGCAGCACACCGCATGTGCAGTCACGTGGCAAGGCACAAAGCCACTGGTGCGCACCCTGCAATCCTGGATCCGCACCCCCGAGTTCCATGTAATGCACTGCGAAAGTGCGGCTGGCGCTGAGAGCGTGTCAACGCATGCAGCAGCAGCAGCAACAGCCACAACAGCAGCAGCGGCAGCGGCAGCGGCAGCGGCAGGGACTAGCCAGGCAGCCGGCGATACTCCAGCGCTCGAACATCATGACAACAACACTGCAGAGGTATCCCCTGCATCACCAATGTGCCAGGTACCACAGCAGCGTAATGCACAGCCGTGCACACGTGTCCGGTTCTACCAAGGTTTGTTGGTGCGGATATGTGTTGCTCACTGCTGCCACACTTAGTTCTTCATGAGGCTTGGCTGTACAGTGCTTCATGAGGGTTGGCTGTGCAGTTTGAACTTTGCTCCACGATGATTCGCGTCATTCTTTGCAGCAGCTGGCTGCCTCTTCAGGACTGTTTCCGTCTGCTGCATGCAGGTTACCCGAGGGTCTCATCAGCTGAAGCATCCAGCTGCAGTCAAGGCAGCTCCACTGATAGAGCCAGTTCCTGTCACCCAGCTGGCCCGCAAACAGGAAGCGGCACCGGGGGGAAAGACGCACCATCACCCTGCGTTGCTCCAGTTCTACTGCTCGACCTTGAATCAGCCCATAGGTTGCGCCACAGTGTGGCTGCACACTTGGCACGTGCCATGGCGTGCACCAAACCATTGCAGCCACCAACGAATGCCACTGGGCACAACACTGCCAGCGCACAAGTGGCTCCTGAGCCCTTGTTAGCGCCAGGCACAGCCAACGAAGTGCAACCTAGTACACAAGGGAGCGCAAGCATACCTATCACACAAGCAGCTGCAGAGGGGGACGCTGCGCTTGTGGCAGCATGCCAGTCAGCTCTGCTTGCACTGCTGCCTTCCCCAGAAGACATCCTTCAAGGTATGTTGTGAAGCGGCACGCACACAACATTCAGCGCTGCACGTTACACAGCATGCCCCCTGTCCATAGACAAAGCCCGGATCGAGCAAGCTTCAGCAAAGTGACCGGAGCTGAGATTCATGCATTCTGTCTTTGATCTGTTCTTTACAGAGGCTGCCACAGCAGGTGATGTCACGTATGAGCGTGTGGAGCGTGTCAAGTTCCCCAATACAAATGCTTGGCATGCCTGGCACCGCGCGCGTGCGAAGATCAAGGCCAAGTTAGCTCAGGAGCGCCAAATGGTGCGTGATGGCTCCCCCCATCATCTGGCAGGCTTGTTAGCGGCGGCACGGGGCGTGGTTACGGTAGGGGAGGGATGGTGCGTTGATGTGCTCGCGTCCTCACACGTTGCTGCCTGACCAGGGTCGTGCGGCAGTGGCATGCATGAGGCCAAACTCCCCGCGCGGTATGGTTTTGTTGCCTGCTCCGCCCCACAGGCGCAAGAGCTGCAGGCTGCGCGCGCGGTGCTGGCTGCAGCCAGAGCTATGGTGCTGGGCGCCTGTGCAGTCATGCAGGCACAGGCGGCGACAGCAGGGCAAGGGACAGGATCAGCCCCAGGCACAACCGCGCCCCCGGCCACAAGCACAACGGCTGCTTGTGTTGATGGCAGTCAAGACCGAAGTACTGGGGAGCAAGGCCTTGGCAAACCTGCCATTGCACCTTCATGGCACTGGGTGAGGCAGGTACCACAGCTTCATCTATCCTCTGTGCACTTGCTCATGCGGCTACTACCAAGCCATCAACTGCTGCATGTGCAGCTGGTTGAGCAGCAGCTGCTGGGAGGTCTACATCAGCCTCACACATCTGGCCCGCGTGCATGCAGTAGCTCATGCAGTAGTGACCAAGCCACCACAGCAACTGCAGCCTCAACCCCAGCAGTTGAAGGGAGAAGTCCAATGAGGCTTACGAACAGCGCTGCTTCAACAGGTTATGAAGTGCACACCAACTACGCCCCAGCTGTCCTGGTCTCTGTTGACCTGGAATGGTAAGCTCTTCAGCACTGTTGCAGTGTTGCTGGAACAATAGCTCGCAGGTGTGCCCCACAGCCAATATCGTTGAATAAAACTGCACGCTTCAGCAATCAAGTACCTCGTGGTTGTTTCTGACATGCTGCAGGTGGGAGCGGGACCAGTCAGTACTGCTTGAGATAGGATGGAGCATATGGGACAGCGTGTCACGTACCGTTGTCTCCAAGTAAGCGCCGGTTGTCCTTTTCCCCCTGAGCAGGTCCCAAGTACAATTGCTGCAGTCTTTCAGGTCCATTGTACCCATCGGCATGACAGGCCACTGAACTTGCATGCGTGTGCTATTTGTTGTCAGCCGCTGTTACCCACCGCCCCGCACGGAGCAAGACATGACCAGGGTTGCCAAACTTGGCTTCGTTGCAACCACCATGCCAGGCACTGGATTGTAGAGGAGGGTCTGCACAGGAAAAACGGAAAGTACGTGCCGGATAACCGCTCTGGGTTCCGGTTTGGGCAGTCCATCACAGGGCCCCTCACAGCTGGAGTGGCTGCGCTTCAGGTGTGTGGTGCATCTGTTGCTTCTCGCAACATTTGTCTGTGCTATTCACGAGCCGCGTGAAGCCTGCTGGGCACTGCTGGACGATGGTGGACCGCTACTGATCAAGGACTGTGCACATATGTCTTTATTGTACTGCTGCCTGGACAGATATAACACAGCATTACATGCAGAAGAGGGTGGGAAACTGATGTCTGTGCAGCTGTTTGTGCACAGCTGCGCAGCTTGTAGGACTTGTGGGACCGCTGCTGGCGGTTACTAGTTTGCTTGTTCTATGTGTGGCACCAGGCGGATCTAGACGCCGCAGCATCAGGGGCCTGGGTGGCACAGGCCTGCCCCAACTGCAGCTGTACCCCAACGTCCTCAGCCCAATGCCGTGTGGCGCTGGTGGGGCATGGCATGAGTGGGGACCTGGCAGTGCTGGCGCGCGTGGGACTCATGCTGCCTCCAGGCATGTGAATAGGTACCATGCGTGGCTACTACACTGCCTGCCTGCCTGCATGCATGCCTGCCTGCCTTAGCACCAGAGAGACCATTTTCACATGCTGCGGAAGCATCATGAAGCAGCAGCATAAATTCATCATACTGCATGCCCAGGTACATGGGTTGGATCTAGGGTGGGACGAGCTCAGGGCATCACACACACCATCATTTGTGCCTCGCACCTTGCTGCAGGCATTGAGCTGATAGACACAGCACAGGTGGTGTGGGGACTGCTGGGTGGTGCTAAGGCTCAGGTGTGCGCCTCTGTGCAGTGTGCTGGCACAGCAAGCCTGGGCCTACAGTCATGTGTGGCATGCTTCTCGGCTTGCGACAGCGGCTCATGGCAAAGCTCACCTCTGTGTGTGTACTGTGCATGCCAATACCCTGGGTGTGTTCTTTGCTGCACGGCTGCAGGCTGGCATGTCACTGCGCACACTGCTGGGCTGGACGGGCGTAGAAAATGTGGGGGGCTTGCACAACGGTGGCAATGATGCACGCTATACGCTGGAGGCCCTGCTGCAGCTGTGCCACATGTCGGACAGTGCCGCGAAGCTCCCCAAGCCACAGCATCCAGCACTGCAGCAACCGCCTGCCCGCCGGGTCGAAACATCTGCCAAGACATGACACACAAGCTCTCTGGTCACAAGGGAGCCGGCGGGTGCAGCAGCTGCGCACACCGACACCTGCTGCTCCAGGGTCCATCACTGCACAGCGTCCAGCAGGTCAAGTTGGGCCTGCGTCTGCCTCCTGACTTGTGTGCATGTATGTTGGATATGTGTGATTACTGCTTTTTGTGTTGGGACACGACCAGAACTGCCTGTACATGCCTTCATAACATTATTTACCATGGTTCAAACAGCTGGGGCTACTGCATACGTGCTGTTTTCAAAAGGAGTCAGCAAGTGTAACATGTTCTATGACCTGATCAGGGTGAACCAGAGTTTATCTCCACCTGATTGTGAAGAGCCTGTGGTTAATGTTGTAGAAATGGCAGCGGAAAGATAGCGCTGATTGTGGGAATCATTAAGCTGCTTCGATCGACTAGCATTGATGCGTGATTGTAAACATTGTTTACATCTAGCGCTTGCGATGTCCATCGCTTTATAGATCACTGGAAACGTGCTTGAGGAATTGCAGCGTAGGAGCGATTAAAGATGGTCGTCCGCACGTACGAGCAGGTGCAGGAATGGTCACCCTCGTCTGTGCATGCATGGCACCTGCTGCCCATGTCCATGCCTTCAATACCTGCCCATGACACGCTCCACGCACACATGTGTGCCCCCATGCTGAACCCTACCCATGCTGACCCCTCCACCTGGCTGCAGGAATGCGCATTCATCGAGAAGGTGTGTAGGCGATTGGGAATCTCCATGCACACGCGTTGAAAGATGCAGGCAACTGCAGTGCTGTGTGCACACGTCTTGTAGAATGATGCCCCCCCACATCTCGCTCTGGGCTGCGCCTGCTGTGTGATGATCCCCTGCTGCAGGTGGGACCTGTGCAGTATACAGTGAAGCAGGGGTTTGTGCCAGGAATGCGTGTGCCTGGAACGTTCTACGTCAACGACCGGCTCAAGGGGCTGCTGTTTGATGAGCTGCAGCAGGTGGGCGTGTGCGCCACTCCTCTAGTGCATTTTGGCTTCTCAACCATGGGGGCTGAATGTAAGCATTGCATGTGCAAGGGCGAGGTTGCTGGCGCAGGGGATGGTTGGGTGCGACAGCAGCACCCCATATGCTCATGAACCTGAACTGACCACACCCAAGCCTCAAAAGAGGGAGGGCGTACCCATGACATCAGCCAGGGGATGCCTGTACATGGCATGCTCCACCTTGCACTCTTCCTGATTATGAGTCCATGTTGCATGATGGGTTCAGGGTTTTAGGGTTTAGGGGTTAGGGTTTAAACCCATATGGTTTAAACCCTTATACAGAAGCTTGCTGCACCCGCTGCAAACTGCATGTAGAGCGTGTCGCGAGGGGAGCAGGGCGGCTTCCTACCGGCAGTGAAGCAGCTGGCTAACGTGGCCGCCCTGCCCGGCATTGTGAAGGTGAGGTGGGGCAGGGTTCTTATCAGTACACGTAGGTTGCCAGTCCCCCAACTACACTTTTGGCCAACCCTAGTTCTGAAGCCGCATCATCAATGTTCAGGCCTGGAAAGGTCATCTGAGACCACTGGAATGCCCAGTCATATGACAGGCATGCTGGTGTGAGTAAGTGGGATGGATGAGGGTAGAGCAGCCGAGCCATACGGGTGTTATCCTGCCATCACCTATTATCCTGTCCATGCTGGTGAGGCATAGCTGTGGCCCCCTGCACGTGCATGTGTGAGCAGACGTCCATCGCGCTACCAGACGTGCACAGCGGCTACGGCTTTGCCATTGGAAATGTGGCGGCTTTTGACATGGACAATCCGGAGGTGGGCATCCCCTGCTTGGCGTGGCTGTCATCTTTGTGTACAACCGCCTTGCTGCATTGCGCGCGCAATAGGAGCTGGCATGCCATATGCCGTTGCCTTATGCTGTGAGTTTATCTCCCCATGAAGGTCTGAGATTCTGTGTGCTGCTCATGGGCTGGCGTGATGCGCAGGCGGTGGTGTCCCCTGGCGGTGTGGGCTTTGACATCAACTGCGGCGTGCGGTCAGTGGCTTTGCTCTGCTGCTCATTGTCGTGGGCAGTGATAAGCGCAGCCTTGTTGTCTGGAGCACTTTTGCTCCTTATACATCCCTCAACTGCCCACGCCTAGGGTTTGGGGTTTTAGGGCTTTAGGGTTCAGGGGTTTAGGGTCTAGGGATCTGTGCGGTGTGTGTTCACCCTAGTGCGCTGCCTGTGCACGATATGTGTCAGGCACATGTGGAACATACCCTACACCCTACACCCTAAACCCTAGACCCTAAACCCTGTCAACACGCGTGGTGCACCTCACAGGCTGGTGCGCACCAACCTGACTGAGAAGGATGTTGAGCCCGTGAAAGAGGAGCTGGCGCAGGCGCTGTTTGACCACATCCCCGTGGGCGTGGGCAGCCAGGGTGCGTGCCTTCCCCTGTGCGTGTCCGCCGTGTCGTTTGGGTGCCGTTTTTTTATGTGCTTGGCCATGACACTGACACTGCTTGGCTATGACACTGACACTGCCTGACCATGACACTGGCACTGCTCGGCCATGACGGGTGTGCTGGCGGCATGACAGCACTGCCTGGGTGCCACAGGTGCTGATGTGGCGGTCGTGCACTATAGGCGTGCACTCATAGTGATGTCGGTGAGATGTGAGAGGAGCGTGTGGCATTCACTGTGCCGTCACACCTGAACAGCCATGGACGTTTAGGGTTTGGAGTTTTAGGGTTTTGGCTTGGCTGGGTTTTGGCTTGGCTGTGTTTTGACAAGCATCCCATCACGCACAGAACGGTGCTTGTGCGTGCCCTGAACTGTGCTGGCTAACCGTTGACTGGGGAAGATGTAGCCACATGACCCATCTGAGGCTGAGTGTGTGAGGGCTTGAGAACGTAAGGATGGGTTGAGGGCTGCCCCTGTGAGGGCAGTATTGAGGGCAGTATTCAAGCAGGACAAGCACATCTGCCGACACTACACAGTGATAGCAGCATCCTCTGCGCGACATGCTTCAGCTGCAGCACACATGCACCTGCTGTGGATGCTCTGTGCACTGCAGGTATCATCCCCACCAGCGCCAAGGACCTGGAGGCAGCACTAGAGCTTGGCATGGTGAGCGGGCATGTTTGGAACAAACCAAGGCTCTGATGCAAAACTCGTCAACTCGCTCATGCCGCACCATTTGGCTGCAGGATTGGTCTTTGCGCGAGGGGTACGCGTGGGCAGAGGACAAAGAACACTGCGAGGAATACGGGCGCATGCTGACAGCAGGTATAGGCGGTGTGTTTAGAACCATTTTGAACCATCAGGTGCATGAATGATCACTGCAACAGAGCTTCTTGTGCACGATTGCATTCAGATGGAACTCAATTTCATGCCATTGTCACATCGTCGTGTGAGAAGCTTGGGAAGTCGATGCGAAGCAGTGGTTGCAGTGTTTTACTCCACCCTCAATCTCATCTCAATTTCATCTCATCTCAAATCTCAATCTTATTTCAATCTCATCTCAATCTCATCTCAATCTCATCTCAATCTCATCTCAATCTCATCTCAATCTCATCTCAATCTCATCTCAATCTCAATTTCATTTCATTTCATCTCAATCTCATCTCAGTCTCATCTCAACTTAATCAACACAGACCCGTCCAAAGTGTCATCTCGGGCGAAGAAGCGTGGCCTGCCGCAGATGGGGACGCTGGGAGCAGGGAACCACTACGCTGAGATCCAGGTGTGTGCCGCCTGGCAGGCTGGACTCAGGATGATGGTGTAGGGTTTAGGGTTTAGGGTAAGGGATTAGTGTTTAGGGTTTACGGTTTAGCGTGTAGTTTAGACCCTTCCATGTCGGCACGGGGCCGTCTTAGGGTCTAAGCTGCTCTGTGTGCATGAATGGAACGCACCAGCATACGGTATTCCAGCAGCAACGTTGTGCCTTGTTGAGGTGCGTCAGTGCCTGCATGTCTCTTGCCTCCTGGCTTCGGCCTTCCCCTGTCCTGTTTGTTTTTTCTTGGCAGTGCGGGAGGTACCCACTCCTCCCTTTCCCTCCAGTGTAACGGCCTTCATTCATTCCTTGCTTGCTCAGGTTGTGGATGAGATCTACGACCATGGGGCAGCAGGCAAGATGGGGATTGACCGTGTGGGGCAGGTGCGTTCTACTGACCATCAGCTGTGTGGAAGACTTGCAGCAGTTCAGGCTCAACTTGTCCAACTCAGTTGCATGCTTGGTCCACACCCCTTGGGCTTGATTGACCAGAGACAAGGCACAAATGCAGCTTTGGGTTCCGTGCTGCACAGGTGTGCGTCATGATCCACAGTGGCAGCCGTGGCCTGGGCCATCAGGTGATGCAGGGTGATGGCATGCGCCCAGGTTACCTGTCAAGCTGATGCTCAACACTTGCTCTGATTTCAGCATGTGATTGTGTTGGTCTTGCGCGTGCATGGCACAGGCAGGATTACGTGCAGCAGGTTGAGTTGATTGTGCATGACTTCCTTGGATGCCAGGGTGCCAGGGCCATGTGCAGTCAGGCACAACCGTTAAACAGTTGCCGCTGGACGTGATCAGGTGTAAGCATGGGAGTGCAGGTCGCCAAAGCCATGCAACATCATGATATGCCGAGATGATATGCGCATTATAATAATATAATGTAAGTCTCTGTGCGCCGCACAGGTGGCGACTGATGCATTAGTGGAGATGGAGCGTGCCATGGCCCGTGACAAGATCGCCACAAATGACAGACAGGTGTGTGGCTCTCTCCAGCAGGCACCAACTGTGCCAACCATGCAAGAATGTGGTTGTGCAGCCCGTGCACTTGTTGGGCTCTCACCACAATGTCCTGCTCTCCCCCATGTCTCCGTCCATGCACGTTTTGCTCAATAGCGAAGGCATCTGTCTGTGTCCAATGCCCTAGTGTCCAATGCCCTAGTGTCCATATTGGTCCCAATGTCCACCCTGTCCCTGTCCCAATGTCCATGTCGGTGGCGCTGCATGGCATATTGGTTGGCTGCATGGTGGCTTGTGTGCCACGATCAGCTGTCTGGTTCGAGTCCAGCTACTAACCATCAATCAACAGCTTGTGTCCGCAGCTTGCGTGCGCGCGCATCAGCAGCCGAGAGGGGCAGGACTACCTTGCAGCCATGGCGTGTGCAGCCAACTACGCGTGGGTCAACCGCTCATCCATGACCTTCCTCACCCGCCAGGTGTGCGTCACATCTCCTCCAGGTTCTGTGCCACACACATACCAAAGCAGCAACACCGCAGCACAGTTGCTGTGCCTTGCTGGCTTTGGCTGCCAGCAGCCGGATCGGTGTGAGGTGTTGAGGCGAGGTCGGTGTGAGGTGTTGAGGCAGGGCCCTGGGCAGTGGCTGCAGAAGTGCAGCCAGCAACCTGCGCACCACCATGAGATGAGCTTGGCCTGCAGGTGGCTGTTGTGGCACAAATGGACATTGCGCCTTGGGTCTTCCCAGCACCGCAGGCAGTGCAGGCCGCAATTATACAACTGTGCCTATCGTTGCTGCGTCTCGTCATCTAACCCACTGTGTAAACTGCGTGATGTGTTACGTACCCTTGCAGGCTTTTGCCAAGGTGTTCAACTCCACACCAGATGACCTGGACATGCACGTCGTGTACGACGTCAGCCACAACATCGCAAAGGTGCGCATCGCATGCATGAAGCTTGGCGGCTTGATCCTCCCCACCGGCATCAACAGCGGCAAGCAGCTGGGTGCTGTCACAACCCATGTGGCTCAGCCCGGGTTGATGTGGTCGCGACTGTTAGTGGGCTGCATACATGTCCAGACAAACAGGAACATACACGAACACATACTCTCTTGCTGCTGTTAATAGTAACAATAGTACCGTAACGCAGCGTTTCGCTGTTAGGTATATGCAAATTGCAGCCTCAGCACATACATCATAAGTGCTGCTGGCTGCAGGTGGAGGAGCATGTGGTGGATGGCAGGCGCATGCGGCTGCTGGTGCATCGCAAGGGCTCCACGCGCGCCTTCCCCCCACACCACCCCCTCATCCCAGTCGACTACCAGTTCACGGGTGAGTCCACAGGAGGTGTCCCAGTGCCTGCCCTAGTGACCTCGATGCCCTTCCTCTTCTCCCCGGAGAGAGATTGGTTAGAGCTGGGCCAGCTCTAAACAACGAACCGAAAACTGTGCCAAATCAGCGGATCACCAAGGGGGGTTATAGTGTCCAGGTGGCATGCAGCTGCAGATGCCAGGGTCCACCTACAGAGTGTATGGTGGCAGGCACAGCAGCTACCTGCAGCACTTGAAGCATAAGCCTTTACGGCTTTAGGGTCTAGGGTTTAGGGTTAGTGCTAATGAGCTGACCGGCGGGTTAGTGCTAGGGGTTAGGGTTCAGGGTTAGTGACATGGGCTGGCAGGGTCCCTGGGTGCTTGCAGCACTGCTGAGCAGGCTGCTCACATGGGACTAGAAAAGCTGATGTCCTGTTGTTCACACCCCTCTCTGTACATGATCATGTTCTGGACCAGGGACCTGCCAAGTGCACTGACTGGCCAGTGACGTCATGCCTTGCCCATGCAGGTCAGCCAGTCCTGATTGGTGGCACCATGGGTACTTGCTCATATGTGCTCACCGGCACTGAGCAGGGCTTCAGTGAAACGTTCGGCTCCACATGCCATGGTGCAGGTGCGCGTCTCAGGCCTGGTTATTTTTCACAGGCAGTATGGGCGATATGGCAATATGGGGTGTCACAAGCTTTTTCACATGGGCATGTGTATGGTATGGACGGCATGTTTTAGCTGGACATGTGTTTGAAGCATCCGCAGCATGGGGTGGGGGGGGGGGGGGGGGGGGGGGGGGGGGGGGTGCGTGCCACCTGCAGTCCTGCACTCTTTTGAAACATTGCTGGAAGTGCGCACACAGGCCGCGCACGCAGCCGCAACAACTCGCGCAACAAGCTGGACTACCAAGAGGTGCTGGACGCACTTAAGGTGGGTCACTTTAATGAGATGGTTGCTTGCTTGCTTGCTTACCTCTCATGTTTATGCGGCGTTGAGTCGGCACGTTACCTGTCCAGGGGCTGGTGGTAGGAAGGTGTTGTGACGCTGTCCTGTGCGGGATGCGCTGTCCAGCGTCCTTCAGAGGCAACAATACGAAAGGGGAAGGGGTCCATGCGGCGCCGCCTCACTGTGATGCACACACCTCACCGCTAGCACAACAACCAGACTGCAACCTCACGCCGCACAGGCCAAGGGCATCGCCATTCGTGTGGCCAGCCCCAAGCTGGTGATGGAGGAGGCACCTGAGAGCTACAAGGTATGTCACAAAACAACACCCATCACATTCATACATGCCATGCCATGTATAGCATTCATGCCTGCGTGTCATTGTCAGCATTCTTAGATGCCTCGCCCTGGCTGCACGATGCCGTGTGATGGCTGCCTTGAGAATCTGAATCTTGCATGACCAGGCTTGTGGGCCATGCACATGCTTATGAGCTGAACACAGGATGTGAGCGAGGTGGTGGACACATGCCACCAAGCCGGCATCTCCAAGAAAACCATCAAGCTGCGGCCCGTTGCCGTCATCAAGGGTTAGGCAGCAGGCTGCCACTGGTGACCAGGTCAAGCTGGGCAAGGTTTGGGCAAGCTGAAGGTTTGGGAGCTGAGGCATGCTTTACCTGCTGCTGCAGAGGCTTGGCCACGAGCGGTGGCATGCAGCAGATGGCTTTCCTTACAGGGACATGCACAGGGTTTCATATTTCAAGCCATCAGGGAGGTGTGGACCATGACCCAGAGTTGTGATAGTGGACCAGCGTAGCGATCTTTCACAGTTGGCTGCTGGTTTGGCATGAAACAAGCATGGGTTGTTATAACCACATGTTGGCTGAGTAGGTCCCCACAGGATTGGAGGTGCACCATGTATGCTACACGATTGACACTCTCTCGCCTCTGCTCTTACACACGGCGGCCTCAGATCCGCTGAGCTCTGTGCCTTTAGCACATGTGCTGCGCTGCTGCAATGCGTGAGCGTGCGAGCCAAAAACAGCTCGATCCCTGACCAGCATAAGAAATCCAATATCCACCTACTTACATTACCAGCCTCATATATGTAGATGCAAGCCCAGTCAAGTCCGTTTACCACCTGTCACCTTCATAGCTGCTTCCGAGCCAGGAAATGTGTGACCAGGTGCAACGCACGCTGCGGCTGCACATAAGGCACCATGTGCCCTGCATTGCGCACTGTGGCAAACAGTAGGCCTGCCTCCCTGCCACTGGCAGTTGCGGCCTCTGCGCCTGCCTTTGACTGGGCGCTGCGTGCAACCGCAGCTGTTGTTGCCTTGCGGTGCGTGGATGCAGCATGGATCGCGCCAGGCAGCTCGTAACCCACCACGTAGCCGCCCACCTGTTCATCGTGCACAAAGACATCCACAAAAGCCAATGTCACTATCGACTGGATACACCTCCCAGCCTCTCTTCGAAGTGTCCCCCACTGTCAGGCACAGGCAGTTCAAACAATCAGTTCCCACAGAAGACACTGCAACTCTCAAGTACGAGCCCACATCGCAGCCGCTGACACTGCATGCGAAAACGGCATGTGAGTGTGCGTTTTGCAGCTGCGCACCTGGCCAGTGCTGCCTGAGAGCCAGGGCCGCCAAGGGGCAGCCTCACGCAGGCCCAGCCCAGCGACCCAGCGCCGTGTGCCCACCTGCGGCCACACATGGGCGGCCTTGTGCTTTTCAGCCCAGTTACTGCCTTGTCTGGTCTTGCTTGCTTTGTTTTGCAGGCTTGCCGTGGGGCGGTTGCTGAGTCGTGCCTGTCGTGCTCTCTCAAGTGTAACCACCCTTAACCCCTCACCCCCATGCACCTCAGCTGTGTTCAAGCCGGCCTTACTTCCACCTCAGCTGCTACCACCCCAGGTGTTTGCACTAGGTAGGTCCCAGCACGCAGGCAGACAAGCTTAGCTTCCCATGCCAACCCAAGTCTATGCAAGTGACACAACCCCGGTGGTATCGCCTCCAATGGGTCGGTCCGCCACCTGGCGCCCGGCAACGCGAAAACAAGACAGTGATACGTGTGGCACCGTCCAAGGTGATGGGGCCGGCCCCACATCCTGTGATGCTCGCACATCCCAGAGCATTATAGGATGCCACCTACAGTCCTCTTGGCAAGCTTTGAAAGCTATTGGGTATCACATTTTACCCTGGCACCCTATGTAAAGTAAAATATCATACAGTAGGCATATTCATACATGCCACCTATAATCCTCTTTTATACTACAGCCTTCATAGGATGATGCACCACGCACCACAGGGACGATGCCGTCCACGTCGCCCGAGTACACCAGGAACCGCATCGGTGTGCCGCCCGCCTTGACGGGCTCCGCGGCAGCGTTCAGCAGCTCCTCCCAGACGGGCAGCATGGAGGACAGCAGGTCGTCACGGCTGTACTGGATCTGCAGCGGTACGGAGGGTGCGGTACAGGTGGGCAAGTACAACCCCATACAGTCGGTAATGTATAACATAAAACCGTCAGGTGTGTGGCATCGGGGATGAGTGGGCGACGGAGTGCAGGCACGGGATTGGGTGGTGCTGGCCCGCTGCAGGAGCCATGTGCAAACGAAGCAACTTTAAGAAGACGGGTGCAGCACAATATGCGGGTGCAGCACAACACGCGAGTGCCCTGCACCCGCGCACCTTGCGCGTGCAGTCCGTCCAGCGTCCACTGATGTTGGCATGCAGCGCCCTGTGCATTCGCAACACACCAGGAGCATGTACGTCGTGGGGTCAGGCACCGCCTGTCAGGCCTTCACATGCAGCTGCTGACACGGAAGCAGTCAAGCTAGGAGTGTGACAATGCCGTAAGGTGTGAGACGTACCGCTGTACTTTAGCCAGGTTGAAGTACGTCTCCACGTCGTTGTCGATGCATGGGTCATAAGCAGGCGCATCCGGCAAGCCACCTAGTCGCGCAGGTAAGAGGTAACAATGATAGGGCAACAATGATGAGGTAACAATGATGGGGCAATCATTCTCAAAACTGGAACCAGACACCAGTCCTCAGCCACCCTTCCGAGAAAAGCCACAACATTGAGTCAAGCGTGCACAGAGCCCACTAGGATAGCCCAGTGATCCTAGGATACTAGTGACACTAGGATAGCCCAGTGGTCCACACGCAGCGCAGCGTGTGTGGGTCAGACACAACAATGATGTGCACCCCTGCATTCACAGTCCGGCCTGACGCACCGTCATCCCCATCATCTGAGTCATCACCATCATCTATGGGAGCATCATGCAGCTGTGCCTTCTTCAACACCATGTTAGCTGATGATGATATCACTGTGCTGCCCGCGGAGGCGCTGGTCGTAGCTGAAGCGCCAAGTGCCTGCCGCGTCCGCAGTGCCCTCACAGCACCCAGCGCCCCATGGATCCCCTGACCACCTGCCCTGGCTGCTGCTACGCCCTCGCCACCTGCTGCGCTGGTTGCAGCCGCCTTGGACACAGCTGCCTTGGACGCCGCTGAACGCTCTGCGGCTGTGTCGGGCTGCAACAGAGCAGCCGCCAGCGCAGCAGCGGGACCCGCCACACGCGCAGGGGAGCAAGTGTCAGCGTAGATCTGGTAGATGTTGATGGGGCCCAGCTCATCCATTGCCCTGCGCACCAATGACACGCCATCCGTGCAGATGACTCACTTGGGCAAGATGGCGGTTTGTGGTGCTTTTGATCACATGGATCACACAGCGACAGCACACGAGCAGCGGCACAGCGGCACTGGGAATGCCGCCACACGCACGCACGTGTTGCAGAACTTGTCGCATAGCTCCGCCTTAGACATCGGGTTGGCGTGCGTAGGGTGCGCGTCCAGCGGGCCAATGCGCGAGAAGTTGCAGTTGGTCTTGATGCCGTGCGCAGTATTGTCAGAGATGAGTGCATGCGCCCACCTAGGGGGAGGAAGAAGGTTGTGACATGTCACAGTTGTGTGAAAGTGTGTGCGTGGGCTGAGATGTGGGCTAAACAAGTGGAGGTGGTGGGGTGGGTGTATTCAGGGTTGGTGCAGGGGTTGGGCAGGGTTGCCTGGGACGAGTGCTGGGGTGCGTGGGATGAGGTGTCCTGATTGACTCTGACTGAGGTGGCTGGTGTGGTGTGCGTTAGCAGGTTGGAGTATGGGGCGGCCTTGATCCGGCACAGCCACAGCTATGATCAACGCCAACATGTCTCACTCACGGAGCTGTTTGAAAACTGTGAGTCTGCGCATTCACGCCCCAGCGCAGGCAAAGACCAACGAAACACGCACCAGAAATCCACCGCACCCAGGTTGTCGATGGCTGCATCAGTCCACGGGTTGCCCACCAGCAGGCCTGCAAGGTTCAGGTGCTCTTCGGGATCTGGAAGCCGGTTCCCCTGCATCGTCACGCATCATCACACATCATCATCACACATCACACCTCACACATCTTCATTACAGCACGGAGGCAAGACTACGGGGACACCGCACAGGCACCAGGGTGACGGCCCATGCAATGGGCAGCAGGCCACAGGCCCGGCACAGAGCTGTGATAAAGCAGGCCAGTGCCACCTTGCGCGCTGCTCCATTTTGCACAGCGCTTTGGCTCCATCGCAAAAGGCACACACACCTTGACGATCTCGTATGCCAAGCCTGGTACGTAGTGACCCGCGTCTGTGAAAGCGCAGAGGCATATGAATAAGGTCATGTTCACAGTGTGTACACACAAAAACACACACAATGAAGAGCCCTAAACCCTAAACCCTAAACAGGCTGACAGCTGCGCACACCACGCACAAGAACTTATAACACCTGCAACCACCACTGCCAGGGACAACAGGCAGACAACAACAAGCACATAGGCCTCACAGCTCTCTCCAGACAGGTAGAGCTCATGATCCGCCAGGTGAGGGAAGCGCTGCAGGTGCAGTTGGAAAATTTATCTTAGGGAACAAGAAGAGGTCAGGCTTACACGATGGCGCAAGCTTCAAACATGCACAAGCCTCACCAATGCACAGACAGTGTGCACACGCCATCAGTTCTTGTGCCATACATACTGATTACCTCAATGAATCCCAGCAGGAACTTGCGCAAGTCCTGCGCAGTCCGCTTGTCACCTGCACATCGCATGCACCAAAGGCACAGTGGGAGCACACAAACATGTTGAACCTCCATGGTTGAGCATTAGTTTCGCTGTGGCCTTCGTGGCTGCCTGGTGCTGCGCCACAGGTGCTGCACAGGGCGGCACAATCCTGCAGCTGAACGCTGGACCCTGAACAACACGGCGCCTCTGTAACATCGTCCCGTGTCACATGGCCATGGTGTTGCGCCCCCACTGTGTTGCTCCCCTCTGTGTTGCTCCCCTGTGTGTTGCTTCCCACTGTGTTGCACCCCTGGTCGGCTGCAAGATGCACAGCTACCGTGCACTCCCTGCGCTTCAAAGCTCACCGACAATGGCATCCGAGCTGGTGTTGGAGTAACTGAAGCCCACAAACGCGGGCGACTCCACAAACAACACGTTGGCCACCTTGTTCCATGCATAAGGGTTGGCCTGCACAGGGCCGGCAGAAAGCACAACCATGTGTGGCAGCGGAACGACAGCGCATGTGCATGTGTGCAGGACGTAGCAAGGACATCGCAATGTCAAACCAATCGCAATCTCAAACCAATCAAGCGCATGGGTCTGGTAAGTATGATGCCCGCACATGTTTCTGGCTCAACATGCACATGGTGTGCAGCTGTGCACGCATGCCAGCACGCAACCAGGCGCATGTTGAGTCAGAAACGTGTGCGAGCGTCAGTGCCCACAATCACCACACCATCCACACACAGCAGACCTAGCGATGGTGTTTTAGCTGACGATCGTCAGGCTCCGGCATGCACAAACCTCTGTGAAAAGCCGTGATAATACAATATTTCCTCCACGCTCTGTTCACAGACAACCGCTGTCATGCCACCTGCCCCGAGCACCTGCCCCCACACCGCCCGCGCCCACCTGCAGGGCTGTGCCCCCAGGCTCAGGCAGCCAGGGCCCCAGCTCTGACAGGAAGCCGCCGCCCAGGGATGAGCAGCCAGGCCCACTGCGAGTGCACATGTAGTTTGCCTCTTTCTCAATTTGACAGCATTGCATTGGCTACAGCGCCTCACATGTTGATTGGCCTGTTGCACCGTATTTTCCTGCCAACTGTGTGCCTCAGCCCAACAGCATTGCAATGCAGCGGCCCATTGTGGCAGTAGTCATAGTACGGATGGCTCGAGGTCATTGGCAGGGGGGCCATCCGCATGAGCTGTGTGCGTATGGCCTGCCACCAGCACCAGCAACAAAGCCGTCGTGATGTGATCATCACGCACCCGTTTAGCCACAGCAGCAGGGGGTCATGCTCTGGGTCTCTAGAGGACGTGACATACACATAAAACAGCGCACGCCCAGCCACCTTGTCCACTGTCACATACCTGCACACAACCACATCCATGCCGATGTGGCAGATGTGCTGCTGGTGCAGTACTGGGTTGATGAACATAAACTTACGCACGAACAGGCAGGGCAGGAGCAGCTGGGCACAGCACATGCATCCAGGGTTCTTGTGCATGCAAAGACATGCACAACCCTAACCCTTGCCGATTGCACCCAAGTACCCGCTGAACATGTCAAAGCCTTCAACGTCACCCCATCCCGGCAGGTAATCTACACGATCGCCCTCTGCCGCTCGTGTGTAGCTAATTCTGCTGCTGCTAGGTGCCTGATCTTCCTTTACTCCCTGGGAATGAATCGTGGCTTGTATTGAATTATCATTTGGCCCTGTCCTTGGCACGCGTGCAGGCTGCGACGTGCACACTAGGGTTGCCAGACTGATCAGGACCAAGAGCGCCTGCACGCGAGCCATCTTCCGGCAATGAAACTGTTACGGATCTGACGCATTCATTTTCGGCGCACAAGGCACACCTCACAGCCTCACAGGAAGGAAGGTGCGAGGTGTTCAGGTAGGTTGGATTCTTGTCGATCGTCAAGATAAATTCAATGCCGCTGGGGATAGGGCAGGAGCTTAACAGCTTTGCACCTCACATAGAAACAGACGGAACTGCACGAATGTGTTGATGCTAGCAGCTTGGGCCACCGATTATCATTGCGCAGGCAAGGCACATGCGAACTTCAACAGTGCGAAAACAGCTGTGGGTGCACCAGGGACGGAAGCACGCACAGTATGCAGAATGTGCACACATGTGCAGTGCCATGTAGGAGACTGTATGACCAGCGCAGCCAGACAAGGATTGGCATGCACCAGTGCAAGACAGGCTGCTGGTGCCAGCCGCTCAACCAGCCCACCGGCTCATGGCGGTAATGAAGCACCCTCACTGCCAGCACCATGGGCAGACATTCTGGCCTTGCCGCCTGAGCTCGCTGCCCGTGTGCTGGCCCATGCGGGCACACCACTGCCCCATGGCTTCACGCGCTGCCCTGAGCTGACAGCTGCTGTGCGCCTGATGCTGAGCACGCCTGAAACTGCGGCCGTCTGGCTAGCTGCCCGGAAAGGTCTGCAGCACGCACTAGCCCACGCATTCTCCAGACATGCCACTCGCGTGCTGGAGGTGCTGGTGGAAGAAACACTGCGCCATCATGCCGCGGCATCAACTCGGGCAGCAGCACAGGAGCAGGAACGGGGCTATGCTGATGCAGCTGCGCAACTGGAGCAGACCCGGGCATGCTTGGACTCAGCTCTCAAGTTTGCGGCAGGAGCAGGGCTGAGCAGTTGCGTGGGCAGGCTGTTGGATGCTGGCGCAGATGTGCACATGCAGGGCGGGTCACCACTTATTCTTGCAGCACATGGGGGCCACGTGGCCGTTGTGTCTCAGCTGATCGCCGCGGGCGCAGACGTGCATGCAAACCATGAGGCAGCCCTGCGCAGCGCAGCAACCTACAACCAAGCGGAGGTGGTGGCCCAGCTTCTGGCAGCGGGTGGGCCGCCCACGCCCGAGCACGGCCTGGTGCTGCTGTGTGCAGCAGAGCACGGGCTGCAAGGGGTTGTGCAGCAGATGCTCAAGGCGGGTGTGCCGCCCTGGACCAACACACTGCAGCACGCGGCTGAGCAGGGCCACATGAGCGTCGTGGAGGTGCTGCTGCAGGCTGGTGTATTGCCCAGCGCGTACGACATCCGTGCGGCGCTGGAAAAGAGGCAGCGCGCCTGTGTGCTGCGGCTGCTGGATGTGGCCGATGTCAACTTCCATGTGTGGCCGGGCAAGCATTTGCTAGAGAAGGCGGCTGCAGCTGGGTGGGCCGACGTGGCGCAGCGGCTGCTGCACTTGGGCGCGGACCCGCATGAGGACCGAGGCGCTGCGCTGGTGGAGGCGGCGCAGGCTGGACACCTGCAGGTGGGAGGGGGGCAGAGGAGGTGTAGGGCATGGCGGCTCGGAAGTGCTGCACGGTTGTGTCAGCTGTTCCACGATGTCCCTGCTGTTGCATGGCACGATGCCCCTGCTGTTGCATGGCTCTACGATGTTCCTGCTTTTGCATGGCTGCTCGCGGCACTGGGATGCCGCTAGCTGCAGCTGGGGAGGAGAGTGCACGCACACAAGCGGCTCACAGCAGCAGCACGCGTGCCCTTGTTCTTTTTGGTCTGAACGACGCAGCTACATGACTTCTGAGCTGTGACACGCGCCCTTTTTCCCACTACCCCCATGCTTTGCATGCCTTGTTGACCTTGGCCGATGTGCTTGCCTGGTGGTATGGCATGGCCTCAGGTGGTGGAGGTGCTGCTTGCAGCAGGTGCACGCACAGACCCCCCACGACGGCGCAGGGATGACACTGCTCTCTGGCATGCCTCACGTAACAACCACTGCCAGGTTGTGGAGCGGCTGCTTGCAGCTGGAGCAGTGCAACCCCCACGCCGAAATGCTTGGATACAGGGCTTGCATTCTTTCACGTGCTGCTGCGGTTGCTGACGCAGCGCTGCATGGCCCTTTCCGCTAAGCGCTCGGCGGGTGTCGTTGCGTGAGCGATCATGACGATGCAGCAGGAGTGCAGAACATGATGGGGGGCACGGCAGCAACCGGCCTGGTTGGAGTCTATTTTTTTGACTGAGCTGGCTTGAGCTGCATTTTGATGGATCATGTTGGCTGGGTCCGGCAAGAGGTAAACCATACTAAGTAATGTCTCACTGTGGTATGACAAGATTGCCGTGGATGTGTTGATTTCATTTGTTCACCTTACTTTGGGCTCAGGCCGAAGCCTTGGGTTGAGGCTGATTGGTGGTATGCTTGCCCATCCATCTGCCAGCATGGCTTGCCAGTGGGTAGGCATGGCCGTACGTCATTAGTGGTGTTCAGTTACTTACATGGCATACCGGTACATGCCCAGGCGCATGCCTATGGCGCACCTCTCAACAGAAACTTAGCTAATCATTGATTGAACCCACAATATTCACGCATCGTACATAATCAATTGTACACGAGAAGTAAAGAAGCTGGGCAGGACAAGAGAACATACTGTGTGCAGCGGTAGAAAGAACATACAAAGCAAAGAGAAAAGCATAGGAATCCCCTTAAGTATCGAGCGCCTGTTGTTCGCTTGAAAAAAAGAGTTGAAGTGCTGAAGTATTCACACTGCAACATCGACCAGGCGCCCAATGTGGTATGAAACAGCTCAACAAATACCTTCCACCCACAGCGTATGTAGGCCCTGCGGCTCTCTAGCAAACAGTTTGGATGCCGCACGCATCGCACTGTAGTTACGCCGCCAAAGGAGTTTGGCGGCCATCTCAGTATCCCAGCCCATCAAATGAGGCTCTGGAAATGTTGCATTATAGCTAGCTTGTCCTTGTTCATCATCTTGAGGGCAGGGCAGTAATGTTGGTATGTGCAACCTCTTCTTATCAATGTTTAGGCTGACACCAATACAAGTCTTGCAGCCAAACACTCCGCGATGTAAGGCAGGTCACCGGTACTACAGGGACACAAAAAAGGAGGGCAACTAGATGTAAGGCCGGGAGCATGATTCATAAACATTTGTTGCAAGATGAATATGCGCACGCAGTTCAGCTGCAGACAGGCGTGCTGCTGTGAAGTGCCCAACTGTTCTGCAGGAGCATGTGCAAGCAAGTCTCCACAGCCAACGCTCACAAAGTAGGCGATTGCAATGATACTGTACACCGCCATGAGCTGCGCCCCCTGCACACAGGGCAAGCAAGTTCAGTAGTGAGGGAGTGAGCGAGCAAGCACTGAAGCAAGGTGCTCAAGCAGGCGAGCGCTTAGTTGGCAGCATATGTTTTGTAGGGCTGCTGTGTGGGACATCGAGCCAGTGGATGAGTGAGCGAGTGCGGTGGGTGGGGGGTGGGTGGGGGCTCCACAAAATTACCTGCAGCCAGTGGGTCTGGCCATCTGCTGTCACCATGGACGCGTGCAGCACAGAGAAGGTCAGGGCCAGGGCAGAAAAGGGGTCCAGGTCCAGGCCGAAGGGCAGGCCCAGCGCCCAAGCCACCACCACGTTCAGGGGGAGGGCCAGCAGGGAGATCTGTATGGAGGAGCCCAGGGCCACGCCAAACCTGCGATCACAAGCCGCGGGCATCACACTGTTGAACCTGGGAAGCACTGTGTTGCGTTTTGTCAGCAGCAGCACGCACAACCACATGATGAGTGGAGTGCGCCGAACCATGACAAATGACAAACCAAAGGGTGCGGATGCATGTCTTTGCAAGCACGCAGTTGGGGCAGCTGCATGCTTGACAAGACAGATTGCAATGGCCAAGCACAGAGCTTGCAAGCCAATGACCGTGTGCGTGGAATGTATGGGAAAAGAAAGCTCTTTATAATGAACTCTTAACCCTCAAGCCTATTGCAACGTGTAGGACTTACGAGAGGTCCATCTTGTTCTTCATGGCCACCACCACAGCCGTCATGTGCTCGCACGCATTGCCTGCAATGGGCAGCACGACCTGCATACAGCACCCCAAGGCCGTGAAATATCAAGATGGCCTTGCATTGGAAACTCTCCGGAGACAAGGCTACTGCCTTTGTACATGTTGGCTGGAACAAACCCTGTAAAACGCCTGCTGAACATGCCGCGTTCATATCTTGAGGCCCATGCAAGGCTAGAAACATACAGAACTGCACAATCACGTCGCCCAGACAGCAACATGTTAAGTGTGAGCGGCTCACCATGCCCAGGAATGCCTTGGACAGGTTCAGTGTGTCAGACACCTCCTCAATGGTCCCCGTAAGAAATCTGCAGATGGCACAAACAATATTAGTGTGCGGCATGCATTCATCTGCAGCTCAGCCTATTGCACATGCAGCCATGATGCACTGTTGCAGGCCTTGCAGCTCATCCATATCTCCTGTTGTGGATGGCCCGGCAGGTGATCAAACTGATAAGGTACAGGTGCCAGCAAAGCATGCAAGTGGGGCAAGGTCGGTAGAAGACGGACTGTATGCAGCTGTGTTTTCAACCAGCTGCAGCTGACATTGGTTCCGGTCTGACCATCGGCTGCTGCTCATACAAATCACTCACATACAAACCATGACTGAAATGGAGCTTGCTCCAACCAAGTCATGTGACTCACTCAGATTCGATGGCTACCACAACAGACACAAGAGCCAGGACAATGATGGCGGCCGTGATGCTCATGCGTGGCTCATCGTCATCATCATCTTCATCCTGTGGCATGTGACATGAGGGTATCCATCATCCATTAATACCATCTGATGATGCAGGAGCACTCCTCCACACACAATTCACGTCCGACACAGATGTTAGACAGCAACCAGCAGCTGATCAGATCAAGTCGTACTGCGAGTGTTACTGGGAAGGCATGTTGCCGTATGCGCTCATGTGGCCGCTTATGCAAGGGACAAGCTACGCATGCAGGAGGCTTGGTCGAAATAAGGAGTAAATTACTTGGTGCAGGTAGGTCTCAGCATTACAGTGCAGCACAGGAACGCACCTCAAACAGGTCCTTGTGAGTTTTGAGTTGGAACAACAGGTAGCACGCGTACCTATGAGGTGCACAGGAAGGGGAGGTTGTAAGTTTCTGGGTACATCGCATGACGCTAACGACATCTTGTGGCGCTCAACCAGCTGTATTATGCTGGTGTCAGAACCAATGCAATCAATCAGCATGTCCAATGGGGAGGTGCAGAGTATTGAGTGTACATTGAACCACAAACATTTACATAAATAAGGGCATTGCTACATGTCAGCCATACAGCAGGTGGTGCCAAGGATGCTGGGCTGGTGCAGGGACACAGCAGCACTCACAGCAGCAGCAGGATCACAGCACCAACACGCGACACATAGATGATCATGTCAGCACGAGCCTCGTCATCCAACTCTGGCACCTGCAATGTGAATTGATGTGTGTAGTGTTCAACTTTGGCTAAGCTTATGCAGCTTAGCTGGCTGCACGATTGTCACCAGAACACGGCAATGCGGCAACTGCCAGGAAGTGGATGCTGCCGACAGGACACATGCGGCTTCAGAAGCGCACCATGCTGCTGGCTGCCGTGGGGATCATGACCCCTGCGTGGGCATGTACGTATCAACGTATGGATGCCCGCGAGTGCGTCAGGCGCTCACAGTGGAGAAGGCCATGGACATGCATACACACTCCCTGCATGGACACACTCCTACACATTCACTAACCCTGCCACACGATATACCAGTAACACGCGCACGTGTGAGGGTGCTGCCTCATGCTGGTGGTCCTTATGCAGGATAGCAAAGAACGTGCAGCAAAGCAGGTATAGGCAACAGGACAACACAGGCAACAGGACATTGCTACAGCTATCAGCACCAATATGCGCACCGATGGCACTCAGGAAGAGCAGCGAGGAGCAGGCACGGTTGCCCACCTGGGTGTTTTGCAACAGCACCATATTTCAGCCTCAGTGAACAGATAATGGCCACAACAAGTGGTTCATACCTAGCAGCACATGCCATGTGTTCACAGAAGCAGCATATGCACAAGGTGATGTGTTTGCAAGCACACCAGAACTTGGGCACGCTGTCAAGAAAATGTTCCTGAGCCTGCCACGCCGCTGCATGTAGCTCTTCCCCTGCCTAGCTGCGTTTGAGCATCTGACAGTTGAGCCTCACCTCGTTGAAGGTCTGGATGCGGAAGAACATGCCACCAAAAAACATGCAGGAGCCTGCGTGTACCGTGTTCCATACCAGCCAACCAAAGAACCAATGTAACATTAATTGCGACCCTGGCTGTGTCCTCAACTCTGGCCCTCCCATGTTTGGCAAGGCCTGCGTTGGCATACTCAAGCACATTCACTACTGCACACAACATAGGCATGAGCGCATGACCACACTTATCTAACTGCCACCCCGGTGATTGAGGCTTAGGGTTTAGGGTTGAGGATTGAGGGCCACGCACCCAGCACCAGCAGCAGGTTTGACAGGATGGAACCCAGCAGTGTGTAGGCCACCACGTCGTACAGCCCCTTGGTCAGTGCAGCCAGCGACAGCATAATCTCCACCACATTGCCAAATGTGGCATTGATGAGACCTGCCCAGGCAATAAGGAGTGTGCAGCACTGATTGCTCCGGCATGCAGAGACATCTGTGAAACCTGAAACGCCGTGTTATTATTGATAGCAGTGATCACGGCAATGTTTCCTCATGGGGCACATCGATTCATCTACTTCCGGCACAGGACCAGCTGTCAGGCGAGCGAAACGAGACCGACACGGGGACATGCAGGCAAGTGCGACAGCCCAGGTATCGGCATCCTTCTGCAGCCGCTCACCACCGGTGGCAGGGCCGAAGCGCACTGCCAGGTCCTCCGTGATGTCACCCAGGATGAGGGCGAGGGGGATGAGAGCCACAAAGTTCTGTGGGCGCAGCGCACACAGCAACAAGACGATGAGCCCCGAGGCAGTGAGGGCACAAGAAACGATGACGGGCAGGGCAGGGCACACGGTTTGTTGAGGCATAAGCATGGCGATCAAAGCCACAAGGCGCATCCTGGTGCTGCGTGCATGACACCAGGCTTGAATCACGTTTCAGTGCTGGTCATGTGCCATGTACACGAGGCCTACCAGGAAGAAGGTTGGCACTGCGCCCCAGCCCATGAAGCCCGATACACAGCCAAGTGGCGCGCACACCAGCAGCACATTCAGCCATGAGGAGCACAGGATGGCCGTGACAGCAGCAATGTCACGGGGGACGCCCTGCACAGATCACCAAGTTGGCAAACATCATGACTTCCGTGAACGCTCGTGTTTTTGTTACTTTTATGACTTCAGGGCACTTTGACTCGGTTGCCAGCATCGCCCCATGTGCCTGTTTGCTGCAGCCTGATGCAAAGGATGCACGCATACTGCATGCGTGACGCGCACTATGCTGGAAGGCAGTGAGTTTTGGTGTGTAGGTGATGAGCTTGCAGTCGCTGCTCCAGTGCCAACAAGCTCATCGCCCACACACCAAACATGCCAACGAACAAGCAGGCATGGCGGGTCACCAGCAGCCCAATAGCCACAGCTGCCGAAGAACATAATCAGGCTTGTGTGCAGCTTGCATGCACTGGCAGCTCTCATGCCATGAGCACACAGCAGGAGTGCCTTGATACATGCCAGACATAGACACTCTTCACACGTCCTCGCACCTTCAGGTCTGCCAGGGGATTGACCGAGTGCAGTGAAGCATTGCCCAGAGGGGAGGAGCCGGCTGGACCACTGCCTTGTGCAGGACTGCTCCCCAGCAGCGGTGCATCATACATGGGCCCCTCTGCATGCCATGCCATGTGCCGCATCTTATGGATCATGCACGGATGGGGGTTCCGAGCCACGTGCGTTAACCATGCTCTTTGCACGGACGGACATGCGTTGATCTTTGCTGCCAGTAGGCCAGCGCACGTCAGGGGATATGAGTTATGCCGTGGCTGCATTAAAGCCCCCGAAATATCTACCTCTGCCATTGGGCGAGGTCCCCCTGGGTGTGCGCGACCCCATGGAGGTCCGCATAAATTGCGCGATGGCTTCCTCACGCGCAACGCGCACATCGTCCCTCTTTGTTTCTGCGATAGCCCTGCTTTTGAACTCCATAGGCACTGGTAGTCGCAAGCACGCAAACTAGCTTCCCAAAACTCGTTCAAATGTAGCTGCCAGCTGGCCTCGTGAGTAAGCTGGCGATCGTGGATGTTTATTGATGCCAGGCAATGCAACTCTTATAAAGGAGCAAATGCTGCGTTGGAGTGTAGTGGCGACTGACAGATGGTGTACTGCTGACCATTTTAGGTCGAACAACCCAGTCATACGTTCCAGAAACATAGTGCAGAGCAGTATGTATAGATGGTTTTGGGTGCCTGAACGGAGGCCAGCCAGGGGTTCAGCAAAGGCACAATGCGCGCATGGGGCAGTACGCAATATGGTACAGCATGCACACGTTATAAAATCGTATGTGCGAGCGAATTTCTGACTGGTCCGTGACTTGCGTCGATCGCTTGTGCAGGTTCCTCTACTCTACTGCATGCCCTAGGGCATATCTCCACACACGCGTGGTGCAGGGCTCGCCTTGCAGAAATTGGCTTTTTTCCTGGAAATAATCATCTACTGTTACTGCTGCGCCTCGTAGCACATCAGCAAGATGTCTAGAACGGCATTGAACCTTTGCTGAGCATTGCAGACTCCAGATACCAACATGTAGGTTCACACAGGCGTCCGTGTTGTGCAGGCATGCGGACTTTGTTCCTCAGCGCTCTTCCCCTGCTGGAATGCGCCTGCAACGATGTGGAGAACTGGTAAATCCTGAATGGGTTGCTCTGGGTCCAAGCCAGCGCCAGAGGCGTTCTCGGGGCCGAAGCATTGCTCCCAGAACCAGCAAGGCCCAGCTGGGAATAAAACCTCGCTTTCTCAGCTGCAGCACGTTCAGTCAGGTGTTCCATCCCAGCTCTGCAGCGAAGGGAGCAGTGCGGCCACTGCAGCAAGCCTGTTTGCTTCGCACCCGAATGCGGCTGCTAACATCGTTAACGCTGGGCTCGCTGGGCGATCGCTGTCTCGGCTGGCACCTGAATCCTTGGTAGCCCAGTCCCGGCTGATGCAGCAAATGAACGCGAGCGGCGAGGAGGAAGCATTTAAACGAGAAGTGGTGATACACAAAAAGCTCGGTCAGGGCAGCAGTGGCGTGGTGTACTTGGGGGACTGGAAGGGCCAGCCTGCAGCCATCAAGCACATTCAAACCACAGTCAACCGCGACATGGACGTGCAGCAGCTGAAGGCAGCACGAGAGGCGTATCTGGGGTCAAAGTTGGACCACCCAGGTGGATGCTTGCATGGTCACATGGCTTCTGGCTGCATGGTGTACAGCATGCGTACTGTTCTGATGCGTGGTGTGTGCGTTTCTCACCCCAGCACCTGCGTTATATGCACTTGGCATGCAGGCGTGGTGCGGACGCTGGCGCACTACACATTCGCCAGCCTGCAGACCACACAATTTGGGAGTGTGAACTTGCCCCATCTCACCGTCGAGACCTACATTGTCACAGAATATTGCGACAGGGGCACGCTTGCCCAGATGCTGCTGCAGCCGGGGCATGCACCACTCAGGCAGGGATCTACGGAGCCATCCAAGCTGCAGAGTCTCCCTCCTTCTTCAGGACCTCGTGCAAGTGGTACTGCGCAGGCCCCCACCCCCGATGGCGCACACATCAGCAGCTCTTTGCACCCAGGGCCCTCACCTGGTGCACCTGAAACTTGCACACCCGTCACAAGTGAGGCTGCTGGTGTTGGCGAGCATCGATTAGGACCTCCGCGCCCCCCAGCAGCCGTGGCCGTCTCCCAGTTGCAGCCAGCAAACACGCAGCAGACCGATGCTGCGGCCCAGTCCGCAGGCTCCCCACAACCAGGCATTACAGCAGGCATGTCCTCCCCCAATAAAGCTGCATGCTTTGCTGCGTATGGCTCAACCATCAGCGTGTGCACACCGACAGCGGAAGCATCTGCCAGTGCTGGAACATCTTCAGCAGCTGAGTCCCCGCTTGGCCGGCTGCAGCTGCAGACCCCTGGACATGCAGGGCGATCAGTGCCCTCACTCGGTGTGGCCCACGACGACGCACGCAGCGCTGCGCTGCGCGAGGTAGCGCGTGCCATGCTGGTGAGCCATGAAGCGCTGACGGCAATGAGCGCTGGCAACCATGGGCTGCAGCCTCCCTGGCTCAAGTCTGAGCTCCAGGTGCTTACCCCAGCTGGATCCAGCACCACGGTTTTGAGTGAGGCCATGACGCAGCATGGCCATGCCGGCCACTCGGACTACGCACACAACAGCCATTCCACGCAGTCTGTTGCGACCTCTCTGCCATCTGAGAGTGCTCCAGCAGCAGCGCAACACTGTCAGCCCATTAAGTGCTTTGCAAGTGAGCTGGCAGCAGCAGACGCATCTCACGCATCCCACACTGCAGCATCAGCAGACAGCGCAGCACTCGCCGAGTTGCTGACAGCTACTTGTCGGTCAGTGAGCACAGGCATGCCGACCCTTGCTGAGGGTATGACAGAGAACATGGTCATGGGTGTGCCATCCCTCAGCCTCTCACTCAACAACATGCCTTTGACGGCCATGGTTGCAGCCACCACCTCACAGGCTGAGGCACCGGCTGTGCACCTGCACGACAGTGATCCAGTGCAGGTGCAGGCTGTTCCGGGCACCGATCTGGCTGATAGCCCCAGTGCAGCTGTGGTTCGTGGGCATTCCACCAGTGCACACGATGCGGCAGTGGCGGCCACACATCAGCACTCCACATCTTCCTCGTCCATCTCTGAGTCCTTCCTCACGGTCAACAACAACGGCTCAGTGGCGACCACCACCTCCATCCTGCCCCTGCCCACCCCAGATGTCACACCAGACGCCCTACTCAGCATGGCAGCAGGCACGCTCGCCACCATCCCTGGCACTGAGCACCACCCCATCATGCATGTGCAGGACGCGTCAGGCCACACCATGTCTACTGTCAGCGGCTCGTATGCGGCCTTGCCGTCCATCCCCACCTCCCCAGATGCTGCACCCGACCCAGGCGGCTCGGCTGGCGGGCTGTCACTTGTGCTGCAATTCGCACAGGTGCCTGAACGGAGCACTCCCACCACCACCCAGGCCGTGCGCCGCCCTGCTGGCCTGGCCATAGCAGCTGGCTCAGGGAATGTGCACGCAAGCATTGCATCACCACCAAGTGCAGCCACCACCATGTCCAGTACATCGGGCGGGAGGATCCGGCCCTTGTCCCATGGGGCAGCGTTGCAGACGCCACATGCCATGTTGCCCATGGGCACCCACGCTGCTGCCTCGCTTCTGTCAGGTGCAGCCCTGATGGATGCAGGCCGCGGGCAAGCGGCAGGCAGCCCTTCTGAAACGCGCAGCACCTCCCCACCACCCTCCACGCGTCTTAAACAGGTGCGGTCCATGCCTCACCGCCTGCCCTCGGGATGCCAGCACAGGGACCCCGCCATCCACTCCTTGGCTGCTCGGCACCCACCGCCAACCCCTCTCTTGCTTCCTGTGCACGAGCAGCACCCGCATCACAGCGCCAGCAGTCCCACGCAGCGGACGCCCCTGTCAGCGCCAGGCACAGCACATGCTCCAGTTGCGCACGCGCGCACTCCGCCAGCGACCCAGGAGCCCAGACCCGCAGCCGTACGGATGTTCAGGTATTCCTACTCGGGTGTGGTCACACTTGACCGGGCCAGCCGCTGTGGCGCGTCCACCTGCGCATGCCATGCTCTGGAACAGTTGCACGGCCCAACCTCAGGTGGCTTGCAGGGAGTTGCCTTCGTTGGTCCTGACCTGGGGCCTGGCGCTGGTGGGGGCCAAGCACGCCCATGGCTGGCGGAGCCAAGTGTGTGCGTGTTGTCTGCAGCCGAAGACTATGCTGCATGGCGGCACACGTGTGATGCAGCTGCTGGCAGTGCAACGTCAGGTGTGTGCCAGTCAGGTGGCCCCACATCTGCCTCGGCTGCTGCATCCAGTGGCCAGGGTGGCATCAGGCAACCCACGTGGCAGCAGTCATTGCGCGGCTCCCAAGCTGTCCGGCAGCTGCTGCACATGTCGATGGCCCCACGCAAGCGGCAGCGACAGCGGCGTCACAGCTTGCAGCATGTGCAGCCCCTGCCTGGTTCCGAAGGTGCCATCTTGCACAGGCTGGCAGAGAGGTCCACGAGCCACACACAGCTGCCTGTGCCTCAAATGCACCTGAGGGCCCTGCTGTCTGCACAGCGGCCTGGCATGGTGGTTGCCAAACGCCGGCCAGGCACGGGGCCCGCCCCACGCAACAGCCATGACACCGTGCTTGCGCCGCGAGGCAGCCTTGGAGCACACACGGTGTCAGGCGGGCTGTCTCAGGGCACCTCCAGCATGTACCTGAGTGGTATGCCCGTGACACAGCCTGCGCCAGGTGCACGGGTGCGTGCGTCATCCAGTAGCACTGTGGGCCCTGCATCTCCCTTAGGCAGCTCGCCACCCTTCAGCGTCGTGGTGGGCGGCTCACCATTCAGCCACATGCTATTGCCGCCCGCACGGCTGGGGCTGCGCAGCCCTGCGGCCAGCATCAACTCAGCAACAGGCGCCGCTGGGTCACTGCCGTCGACCCAACCCTCCTCCTCCTCCATCCCCTTTGCTCCTCCACCCTCCAGTGCATCACTACACACAGCACAGGACCCTGTAGCATCAAGTGCGTCCACAGGAGGAGCAGGCAGCCTGATGGCTTCGCTGCATTCCGCCAACAAAGTACACGGACCTTCGTCCGAGTTGCTGGTGGCACGATTGCAGGTGCGGCATGCTTCACTGCTGGGCGGCACCTCTGTTGCATGCTGCCGCACAATGTGCAAACAGGGACAGCAAACGGAGCCCACAAACCTTGCAGTATTTTTTGGCATGCACCCTTGCCAGTTGACAGGCCCTGCCAACTTCTGCTTCTGGGCCTGATGCGTGCGAATGAAATCCTTGGCCCATCATGACATGAATGTTTCCTCCTGACCCGCCAAGCTGATTGCATGGGCGTCCACTGGCATGCGCGCAGCTGCAAGCCAGGGCACTTGTTGCAGCAGCCTCCTCAGCTGCCCTGGCCAGCCATCAATCGCTGCGGTCTGCGGGCATGTTGGCGGCAGGCAGCAGCCGGGAGCGTGTGTCAACTGGGATGCGGATCCCCAGCGGCTCTGCTGCCGCAGTGTACATGGCTGGGCATCGCCCACCGTCTAAGACAGCCACACCCGGTGCCATGGCTGCGTGGGCGGAGCAGAGCCGCAACGGCACGGTACGCGCATGCGGGGGGGGCGGCAGGTGTTGTGCATGGGAAAGGACCATACGTGCTGATGCATCCCATGCGCCATGCATGCCGGTGTGTCATGGTGTCGTCTGTGTGTGTTTGCCTGCCCTGCTTTGCCTACCTGCCTGTTTGTCTGCTCGCTGATCATTCACTACACGGCTTTGTGTGGTTAAACCTGCAATGACTGGTGCTGATGTTGGGTAGTATACCCGCCTGGCTGCCTACCTTGAGATGGGCATTGAAGCAGCCGCGTGCTTGCACGCTGCCACCCCTAGGTGAACATGCTGCTGAATGCTGCGCTGGCGGCTGTGAGCCGTGAGAGCACAAGCGCGGGAGATGCAGGCACTACACAGCCGATCCGGCCGTCCTCCCTGGGCGTGCCAGAAGGCACACCCCCAGGCTCCTCACAAATCAGTGGGGTAGGTGCGGCTGGACCGGTGGCTCCATCCCTGCACCAGGGCACGGCCACTGCACATGGCTTGTCACGTCAGGCGATGGCTGTCCTGCGTGCGGCTGGGGGCAGCGTGGCGGGCCGCATACTGGCCGGTGTGTCACGGCCAGGTGAGCATGGCTGTACACCACGTGCGAAGGGGCCCTTGCACAAAGTTGTCATGCTTTTAGTAAAACACATGCTAGGAAAGACACCTCAAGAAGGCATGTGGGTAACACCAAGTGTTGAATAGTGTGTGGGCGGGCATGCACGTCAGAGCTGTGTCAACTGAGCAGCACATGGTCACGCTATGCTGCTGGCACTGCTAGTGCTGCTGCCGGTGGGCATGTTTCCATGGTGATTGCATATGCATGGTGTGTGCTGATATGGTTGACATACTTGGCGGGGTGGCTCATGCAGCATCCCTGATGGGCCCGCGCCTGACAAGCTCTCGGCGGCCAGAAAGCTCGCAGACGGCGTATGGTGTTCGGCCACTGTCAGACATGTCAACTGGCACAGAGGTGCGCGCAGACTACTGTGCCGTGCTCATGGCATGCCAGCCTTCGTGCATGTATGGGTGCATATGGATGCAACGTGCGCACTCGAGCAGAGTTGAGCACGACTGCCCAGACTCTGCGTCAGGTGCAAAAGGTTCGTGTGTGTGGACCGTCTGGTGCCATACAGCATCATGGTATGCAGCCTGTGCACTACTCTTTTGAACCTCTGTTGAACATTCATCAAACTACACAGATCGGGGTGGAGGTGTTGCTGGAGGCGGTTGGCATGCTCATCGAGCTGGCAGACGCTCTGCGGTACATGCACAACTTAGGTGTTGTGCATGGCGACCTCAAGACTTCCAACATCCTGCTGCAGGTTTGTGTTTTAGGGTTTAGGGTTTATGGTTTAGGGCTCAGATGGGTGCTCCACCTGCAGTCTGCTCGTGCACCACGCACTGGCCCGTTCAGAGGTGACCAACCCGCTGCCTGGTCACCAACAGCTGGATCGGGGGGCTTCTGTATAGGGTGTCGACTCTGCGTGTGCGGCGATGAACCTGCTGCTCAAAGCTGCTTACCGTGCTTGAATCGGATGAGGCCGCTGTGAACCTGCTGCCGTGTGCTGTGGAGTCTCCTCTGTGGTTATCTGACGGCAGTTGTTGCGCCTAATGCCACCACTAGCGTTGCCGTGCTTGGCTCAGAGCATGCCGCTCTGCATGCTTTTGTGCGACCTCCCTGCAGACAAGTGAGATGTCTGAGAGGGGCTTCATCGTCAAGATTGCAGATTTTGGGGTTTCGCGCATGATGCAGGTGTGCATGCACCGTTTGTGGATATCAGCCCGGTGGCCATGCCCAATGTTGTTGTGCGCACGACTGTGCAGCACAGGTTGCACTGTGCATATACTCTGCAGCAGATTGCTAGGCTCTGCAGCAGATTGCTAGCATCCAGGCGTATGTATCAACACACACTGTTCGGCCTTGTTGGCAGCCAGCTGCTGGGCTGTTCACCCTTACCACCCTTCAGCAACACTGTCCAGTATCATGCATAGCATCCCTAATCATGGTACTTTGTACCTTTGGCCGAACTCCTGCAGGACTCCGCAACACACGTCATGGATGGCATGCGGGGCACGCCTGCATACATCGCGCCCGAGCTTCTGGACATGGGCAAGATGAGCCCTGCATGCGACGTGTATGCGTTTGGTATCATGATGTGGGAGGTGGGTGTAGGGCTGGTGCCGAGTACCTAGACTGGTGTTGAACAGCACACCATACTTTTTAGCCATCCAGGTACCTTCCAGGCCGAAGGTGAAAGGCACAGGCAGGGTGCAGTGACTGCAGTCGTCATGCCTGTAGGCTGAGGTCCCTGTGAATCCACTTGCGTGCTGCTGTTTCATGCCTTCCTATGACAGGTGCAGCACGCTATTGCTTCCATGCTCCTTGTGCAACGTCCATACTGGACCCTTGCTTCAGCTGCAATACCACAGACTGGTCTGGCGCCATGCCCTCGTGTATGCAGATGGTGACACACCAGCTTCCATTTCAGGACATGTCCTTCAATGAGATGATGAGTGTTAAGACACTGGGCAAGCTCGACGACACGCTAGTGTTTCCAATAGGTGGGGGACGGGCACGCACTTTCTAGCTGCACGGGATGGGCAAGTAACCCTGCCCCTACTGCAATCCTTGTCATTTGTGGCTCCTCGTGCATGTTGCTCAGCGGGGCAGCGTGCAGTGCATCATGCATACCGCAGTGCAGCTCATTAGTTGCCACCTGGACGCCCACAGGTCTGCCTTGGAGCTATGAGAACCTGGCACGTGCGTGCTGGGGCTTGCAGCCGGAGACGCGGCCCAACATGACGGAAGTGATGCATGAACTGGAGCGTGTGAAGGTGTGACACTGTGACTTAACACCTCAGCTATCAACTCATACAGGCCAGAGTTGCGTCCAGGACGTGTTCAGTGTGTTCTGCACATGCATGCCGCACCTGCAAGCTGCAAGACTGTCTTGCAGCAGCATGGCACACATGCAGCATGCATGTGCACGCAACATATACCGCAGTTGGTATGAGGATGGCCCAGCCCTGCGCAATGCTGCACCTGATGTTGTTGTGGTGCCATGCGGCAATGCGTGTGTGTATGTGCATATGTGTGCACTGCTGTCATGTCATGTTATGCTCGTGTATGCTGTATGTGTATCCCATACATGTCGCGTACATGTGTATCCCATACATGTCGCGTGCTGTCACTGCGCTGTGCTGCTGGTATGGAGCGAGCGGTCACACCTCCCCCCCTAACGTGTGACATACACCCATACGCGCAGGTGGAGTTGCTGGGCGGCAGCATGCACTTCACGTTGGACAATCGGAACAGCAGCCGCATGGATCTCATGCACCTCCTGGACGATGGCACAATGCTGGACATTATACAGTCCATGGTGCGTGCCCATTGGCATGTAGCCTTGACCTGCATGGCCTGTACAATTGTGCGCACGTGTGCGATTGTTGCCGCAGCTGTGCGCAACCTGCAGAGTGCAGACTGTGCGATCCAGTTGTCCAATGGCAAAGGATTTTGTGTTCTGCGCATTGTTATGCTGTTGCCACCCGGAGTGTGCCCCACCAGTTTTGCTCATACCTTGCCCCTTTTTGCTCATACCTTGCCCCGCAGGACTTCACGGCCCGCTCCACAGTGCCAAGTGAGACGCCTGGGTCACTCTTGGTGCCCGAGTCACACCTTATGGTGGCAGAGCCAATGTCTACAGGTGCAGGCCAGCAGGCACTGATGACGCCCAACGTGCTCATGTCACCCTTTGCTGCCGCCATGCTGAGCGACCGCTTCGCGAAGGGGTGAACTGGGGTGGGACTGGTGCAGCGTTCATGACTGCCAGTACGCTGCCGCAGCTGAGCAGTGGTGCCACTGCAGCAGGTGCTGCTCGATGCTGGCCCTGGGCGGGTGTCCCCCATTCGGGGGTTTAGGGTTTAAGGTTTAGGGTTTAGGGTTTAGGTGCCCCGCAAGCACTGGTCGCTCTTGGCACACCCAATGCCAGCAATGTTGCACAGGGAGGTGTGGCAGGTGAGACCGCAGCAGGTGCTGCCACAAGCACGGCTCGAGCAGCTGTGGTCTAACACGGCGCTGTAGGCGCTGCTTCAATGCCATCCACACTCGGGGTGATAGTGTTTTGAACTGCTAAGAAATCTGAGGTGCTTGGGAACACACTGCGGATTGCACATTGCTACTGCTCATGTCTGCGCACGGCGCAGGCCAATGCAGGCGCAGGCCAATGCAGGCGCTTCAGAACAATCGGTGTATTCTACTATGTGGGACTTAGAATAACAGAGGGCAGGCGGTAGCAGGGCAAGGGATTCAATGATGGTAATGGTTAGGCAGGACAGGCTGTGATGGCAAAAGTTGTGAAATGCCATGCTGGCCTTGCACGTGGTTGTGGCCATGTGCATTAATGCGCCACATGTATCAGTTGGATACCGTATCATTATATCCAGCACACGCTGTATCTGGAACACGCCTTGATGAGCTCCCAATGGTGTGAAGCTTACATGAGCACTTATTGGAGGGGTCATCAAGAGGAGATGAAAAGACTGTAACATTGAGTGAACCACCCCATTCATCACACTTTGCAGCATGCGGTCTTTGTGCGGGATACGCTACCGATTGCGTTGTTGGCGTATGCATGCTACTGGCAACATCGGGTCAGCAGGTCTCGTGGACGACAGCTGACGCATCAATGCCGCGCAGCGCTCCATTCGTACGGCTCTTCGTGGAGGCCACGGATTGGATGATTGCAGCTCGTTTGAAGTCTATGTCGAGCGTGATGCATGGGCGCCCAGGGCTGCATGCACCCATGTGCATGCAGGCGGTGCACAGCCTGGCATCTGCTCTGCAGCAGCTGTGCCTGCATCCTAGAACCTGTCCTAGCTCCACGGCTGCAGCACAGCAGCAACAGAACATGTGGGAGGTGTGCAGCAGGAGCAGCTCGCTGCCGGCATCCCAGCTGCTTCCATCCAGGCCACACTGCGTGATGCTGGCCGGTGCACCTGCGACGACACGTTCAAGGATGGGCCCTCAACAGCACCTGTCCTTGACGAAGGGCTTTGGCTCTGCAGCAAGCCTAGCTGCTGCGTCAGCTGGAGTTGAAGGGGAGGCCGGAGCTTCAGGTGGCCCTCACAGGCCCCGTGCCTCACGCAAGTCACTTCCCACGTGGCTTCACATCATGAAGCGCAAGCGCAAGTGCGGCATACGCCTGTGTTGTGCTGATGGCGTGTGCTCCTGCATCTTGCAGCAGTTCACTGCAGGTCCTGCGTTGCGGCATGTACACGCCAGTCGTGCATGGCCCGGTGTTGCGCACCAACGGGGTATGTGATGACGATCTGCGTGCACTTGTGCCATGATGCATGGCTGCAGGGCAGCGCAAGCGGACCTCGAGCACGCACGTGCGCTCCGGCGTGCACAACGTGAAGGCGTGACTGCCCCGCCCTCTGCACGCGCCGCCGCCGCTGCTGCTGCGTTTGCTGCAGCTACTGGGGCTGAGGGCGCTGCTGGGGCCATTGGGGCGCAAGGGGCCAGCATGGGCATTGGTGCCAGGGCCCACCAGGCGCAGCAGCAGAACGGGAATGCTGGGAGGTCTGCATCTGCAGCAGAGAAGGTGAGCAGCCGTGTATGGCCTATGGAACCAAGAGAGCTCACTGCTGCCCTCACAGGCTGCAGCTCTCTACACGAGCTTGCTCTCATACTAGGGCCGCCTCCAGGAGCAGCAGCACCAGACCAGCAGCAGACTGTGGCAGCAGGTGCTCATGTGACCCATGCAAGAACAGGTGAGCAGGACCATGACATCAGCAACACCCAAGCTCACAGCACAAGCCAGGCGGTAAGGCATGATGTGCAGCAGGTGTGGCGCGCGCCCATGGGCATGCGCATGCGTGCTGCTCGTGAAGCAGCGGGCCGAGGGCCCCTGCACCCCATTTGCCTCACAGCAGCCGCCGCAAGCATGGCGCGGCTGTGCCAGCAGCGGCCTGCACAGCAGCCGGGCAGCAAGCACACAGGTGCACACATCACGCGTGCGGCAGCATTGAGTGCGCTGAACCAGCGGCTGTATTGGGACCTTGAGCAGTACGATGAGCAGTACGAGGGCGTGCGCTTTGGGCGGCGCGGGCGGAAGCAGCCGCAGCAGCTTGACGCGCGCATGGTGGCCACAGTCATCCGTGCACTGGGTGTGGCACGGTGCGTGGCGACTGCCAACTGTTCTGCGCACGTGCCCCTTCACAGCGTTTGGATGAACCCCTGCGCATGTACCCCTTCACGCCCCTCCACGCACCTTCACGCACGTACCGCTTCACAGCGTTCTGCGCACGTGCCCCTTCACAGCGAATTGATGGACCACATGCTCGTATGCACACTGTTGGCACGTGTCTCGTCTGCATGACCTGGGTTCAAGGTGTGCCCCTGATTGCCTGCACACTCAGGCTGCAGCCAACACACGGTGCCTGGCACGTGCTGTCTACTGCCTTACTGGGCCCACAGCGGGGGGCACATGCCTCAGGGCTGCTGCCACAGCTGACCCCGCAGCAGCTGACAGATGTGGCGATGGGGGCAGCCAGGCTGAAGTTGAGCAGGTGTGTCCTGTGCAGCAGGCTGCATTCGCAGTGCCCGGGTGTGTATGACTTTGGGTGCAAGTATGAATACAGGAACGGATGCATGTGTAACTGTATGAGTATGTCTGTGAGCACAAAGGGGGGGTAATGGGGGCGAACAACACAAGTGTCCAGTTGTGCTATGGTGGGGATCCTACAGGAGCGATCCAAGGCTTCAACGCCTGCATCAAGGGCGTCGTGCAGTACTGGAATGGATGTGAGAATGTCGTATGCAAGATTGCTGATCTCTGCGTGTTGTCACGTGTGCCTGTTGATGCATACAGCCCTCCTCTGCTGTGGGCTGGGATAGTGGAGGCGGCCATCCACTCCCACCAACTGGCTGGCCATCAGTTGGTGGGAATCCTGTGGTCCCTCTCCAAGTGAGTGCTGCCCCTCTTCGCACCCCCTGCCTCTGCGGACCTTGCGTTCCTGATCCTTCAAGCCTTCCTGACCTGGCACGTGTGCATCATGATAGTGGCACATTTTGTAAAGTGAACTGCAACGTGCTAGAGTGCTGGCTCGGTGGCCCACATGCTGCCCAAAGCCAGTGTCACTCAGCCATGCCTTGGAGTGGCAATCCAACCTTATGTGGGAGCATGTGCACGCAGCCTGCGCAGGTGCAGTGCCTGAGGGGTGTGCGCTGACACTCTGTGCTGCTGCTGGGTTTCCACAGGCTGCCGCCCTCTGTGGCGCGCATGGTTGCTTCTCGACGTGACCTGGACGCACTGGCCACTGTGCTGCTGGAGGCGTGCCCGAGCCTGGACCTGCAGGCACGCAGAGCAGCACATGTGCAGACATGTGCTAGATGCACTGACCGGATCGCAACAGATATAGTGTTGCTGGTGCAGATCTCGAATCATTGCTGCAGATTGTGCATGCACACATCAACACATGTCACATCATGGTCATAGATCAGTCATAGATGAGGAGCATGTGCATGTCAGTCTGTTCCTGCCATCGCGTCATGGCCACTTCGGCCATGGGCCCCGTGCATGGGCTCTATCTAGCTGATATCCCAGGAACCTGTTGCATGCGCTGCAGCTACTGATGTGACAAGTGCGCACATGCCACACAGCTAATTCACAACTGGGTATTGTGCGTAATCCTTACAGGCGCTGGCATTGGCGGCAGGCAGCCTTCGTGTGCTCCGATACCGTCCACCCGCGCGCCTGCGCGCCGCACTCGCACAACGCACACTGGAGCTGCTGGAGGGGTGTGCTTCAGCAGGGAGTGGACAGGATGATGGGCCTCCATCCTCATCAGCACCATACATGACTCAGCCTGCACAATCAAAAGCACCACATAGCGGCGAGGAGGATGCATGGGCAGACGACCTCGGCCCCGCTGTGTTTGTGGAAGAGGTGGTGGTCCAGGAGGGCGAAGGTGTGGTGGCTGTGGAGGGGACAAGCCAGCCGCCTGACAACACAGCTGCCGGGGGGGAGGTGGCAGCCCCACCACCTGAAAATGCACGTGAGCAAGTTGCGAAGGAGCAGGCCCCCCTGAGCACTGTGGAAGCTCTGCAGCTGGTGGAGAGCTCTGAACAGCCCGGGCAGCATGCAGCCACTGACGCGCAGCAGCGTGCGCGCCATGTTGCCGTGCTCCGCGGCGCATTTGCTGAGTGGAATGTGATAGGGCGGGAGCTGTGGCATGCACTTAAGTCAACTGCATGACGAGCACATGCTCACCATTTCGGTTTTGGCGGTTGAGCGCAACCGACAGTGGTCGTACGCGCAGGACGGATCAGAGATGGTGAGGTTAATCATTTCTTAGTATTCTGTAATACTCTAGCAGGCTCAGCTAGGGCCCCTGAGGCAGTCGTCGTGCGCATGCCTTTACACGTATGAATTTGTGGCTTATCATCGCTTGCTTGGCTACAGGCGTGTCCCTCGCCCTCACCAACCAGACCCTTGAGGCCCATAGCCCATTGGACCTATTCTCAGCATTGCGCAGCTACAATGGAACCGGGAGGCTGGAAATCAAGCTTCCAACGAGCAGGACCGTTTGGAGAGCCGCTGATGTTCTCGACGAGATCCTGGCACAAACCCCTGCGACGTTCGGGGATGATGTTGAAATTATTGTTAGCGGCCCCGACATGGACGGTCCCGTTGCACTCGCACCACCAACAGTGGTGATTGACTTCAGCTCGCTTCAGCATGTTTCGGTGAGGCCTGTGGGCATTCTAGTGCAGTCATGTTGAGCTGCTGCATGGCTGCAGCTTGCATGCAAGCATGCCACAATGTGCTCCCATGATTGATGACAAATCTGCAGTTCAGTATGTGTGATGGCTGCACGGATACGCAGCTGCAGAGGCGCGGGTGCTGCGAAATCACTGCTGCACCCCTTGCTGATATGTGCATGATGCTTGCATGCGTGCAGGGGAAACTGGATGGGGCATCACGTGTGATTCTTCAGCACATGGGGCACGTCGGGGGATGTTACGTGTTCAGAGCAGTGGATGCAAGCGGAGCAAGGGGCTGGTGGAGCAACACCCAAATGCCCTTTTTCACACAAGAGTATGTCCTGCAGTATCATACGAGCAGTAAGGCGCATGTAGGGTAGAAGGCGCACTGGGGTAGCTATGTATCACCTTTTGCGCGTAGCTTTGTACATGTTGGCCATGGGCACTTTGCAACACAGCATGTTAACAGCTGATTGTTGCACAGTATGAACATGGAGTGAATGCGCATTGTGCTCCACATACCTCCCCCTTCCTCTCCCCTGTCCCCTCCCTGAACCCGACCGTGTGCACAGCTTTGGGACCGTGCAACGCATCACAGAGCAAAACGTGACAGAACTCACCAGTTACGCAGAGGTGGGTATTCAGAACCACCATGGCCACCTAGTGCAGCCTGGAGCCTGATATAGGACGGCCAGTGCTCTGTTTGTTATTTTTTGTTGTTGATATTATAATTGCTCTGTTTGGGTGCAGCACCTGTTCATCTGTGCATCCAACCTGTTGACCGGAGCGTACTGCTGCCTGTACACTCCAGGTACGTGTGTTCCATTACCTGTGGGCTGTTTCTCGGATGCCGTTCCCACAAACGTCAGACATCATCTTCTTGTGGCTGCAGACAATCCCACGTGCCCAGGTCCGCTGAAAGTTGCTACTGCATGTCGCTCATTGTGTTGACACGCCAGTGCTTGTGGCTGCAGCAAGCAGCTTGGAACATACATCAGCGGCAGAGCTGGTGTTGTTTATAATGAAACCCTGGCCCAGCTCAATGCGCATATGCAATGTCGCACACACGGTACTGTGCATCTGCCCAAAGTCTGTGTTGTGATACATAATGGCATGAGATTTCTTTTGCAACAGTGTCATTCCCTGTCATTGTGCATTCCAAACACAGCAACAAGCATGCGTGAATGCTGGGCTGCTGCTGCAGGGTGTGATCGGTGGTCTCACACCAACATCCGTGAATGTCGTGTACGGGAGCTTTCCCACGTTTGTATACATGGACCGAAACATGACCTCGGATCCCACGCTCTTGAACATTGTGCGTAGGCCTGATATGCGTGCCCCTGGGGACATGTCAGCCATCTGGTGCAGGCAGCGGCAGTTACCTTGACTGCCGGTGGTCATATGTGGCCGTGGTTGGGTAACCACGTAATGGCTCACCCTGTTGCT
Organism: Haematococcus sp. NG2; assembly: GCA_004335575.1. Classification (NCBI taxonomy): domain Eukaryota; kingdom Viridiplantae; phylum Chlorophyta; class Chlorophyceae; order Chlamydomonadales; family Haematococcaceae; genus Haematococcus; species Haematococcus sp. NG2. Next base: position 17,905 of record QAXD01000158.1, on the reverse strand, counting down.
CTCTTGGCTGCAGAACCCATCAGAGGTGGAGCATCGTGTGTGCAATGGGACACATGGTGGTGGGCGGCTACTGACCCCTGAAGAATTGGCAGGTCCAGTCAGCTTGTGAGTGCTGGGGAACATAATCTGCTATGCAGACCGGGCAGCATTGGATATCAGGCACATCAGGTGATATGACAGCACTCACATCAACGGCCACATGGAATTCTCCCAATTGGCATCACCTGCAGGACGCCACTGTGGGGGGCTGTAGACAGTCCTAGTCTGTGGACTGGCTTTGAAAACCTTGGCAGGTTCCAGAGCACATCGGTGCGTGTCACGGCTTCTGGGCCATGTAGACACGCCCAGCCTTTTAGGTCGTGCAATCCTATGCACTGCAGCTCTGGCTGTGTGCGCGTGTGTGTGGTGGTGGCGGTGGTGGTGGGGTGTGTTTGTGTGTGCGTGTGTTGAACTTGTCTGACTGGGCATGTCTTGTGCTGGGTCTGGGTTGCATACCTAGGCCACTAGGTTTGGATGCTTGCCAAAGTGCATTGGCAACCCGCAGCTCATGCCCTGTGTGCTACATCCATGTCTCTGCGCCACAGAACGCCCTGCCAATGGTGCTGGTGCACACGGACATCACAGTGGAGGCCTCACTCAATGACATCCAGCAAGAGCAACCTCCCATCTCCAAGCTTGCTGCCATCGTAGGTGCTTCGTCCGATAACGACCTCAAGCTCCTCGCAACGCTGTTCAAAACAAGTGACCCGATGCCTGATCCTGCCCCAAGCACCGGTAGCGCAGGCCAGCCTGACAGGCCCAAGCAACCCATGCTCGACTTCACTCTGGCTGGGCCGAAGCCAGTGCTTCAAGTGGGGGTGCCTGGCCAAAAGCCCGCCATCCTCATGATCCACAACCTGGTGTGTTAACTTATGTGGATGATTGTTGCTGAGCCCAGGTTCAATGTTGATCACACTTTATGATGTGGTAATGACTATCCAAAGGTGTTGAAGGCGCCATGGACACGATCCAGGGCCCCTTGCTATCTGGCTGCCCTTGTTATTATAAGGCATGAATGTCGGGTTACAGTTTGCACCTTTCTACACTCTACGCAGGGTCTGCAGGGCCTTCGTGTCGCGCCGCTGTCCTCCCTAGCAGCTGCAGGCACCACACTGCCAGCCTCAGCCAGCTCTGTGGTGACAGCCCTGCCGCTGTGGGCCTTCCGCAACACCAGCTGCACCTCGTGCATGCAGATACTGATGCATGCAGTCACATTGGTGCTGCCAGTGGGAGATTATGCGGCGTTGGTGGCAGCTACGTTGCGTGGGGGTGCATGGCGCTCAGGTGCAGTGAAGTCCTCTGCGCTGCTGTCTGGAGTGACCAGTCTGACAGCACCCCCATGGATGGAATATTCCACCAACCGCACAGCTCGCGCCACACTGGCCACTCAATTGAAGCTGTTGAGCTACCAAGGCTGGGGCGTGAATGCCACCAACCTGGTAGTGAAACCAGAGGCACCCCTGCCCTTGGACATGCAGCTGCCAGACTGGGGCCAGCTCATGGAGGATCCCCTGCTAGACGCTGGGAATGATGACAGTGGAAACAGTGGACACTCCCCAGCGTCTCTTGGTTTGGGCGTTGGCCTTGGTGTGGGCATCCCTGTACTGCTGGCGGCTGTGTTGATGGCCGCATTCTGGGCAGCCCGCAGCAGCAGCTCTCCGCCGTCCAACAAAATGAAGGCTATGAATGCAGCCTGTGCGGCCGTGGGCGTTCTTGTGGACCGCCGGAGTGCTGGCTTGGAGGATGCCACGACCTCAGAGGCCTCCTCCAATCGCACCGCCCTTCACATCAACCCAGAAGCCGGTGGGCGCGTTGGGTGTGAAGGCACTTCATCACCTCCGGGCTTGTGCCAGGACCCGGCCGGCAATGCAGGCAGGTCAGCCACAGCTGCTCAGCCTCTTGATCATTTTCCCTTTCAGCGCAGCGATCTCTTCGCACATGCACAGCATGCACATTCAACTTCTGCACTGGCCATACGCGCCCACAGCACACATTTGCGGCATCATGTAGAGTCTTCCCTTGCCAGCGTCATGGGCAGTAGCTACTACAGCGCCACCAGCAGCAAATCAGGCGAGCAGGGCCCACAGCCTCCGGCAGGTGAGAGGCATGGCAACGCAGCTAAACCACGGGAGTTGGTCAATTGGAAGGAGGTGGTGGAGTGTATGTCGGCGAGGATCGGTCAGACGGGCACGGAGGACCAGGGCCAAGTTCAGCTGACGCACGTGCTTGGCAAAGGGTCTTGGGGCGTGGTCTATCGTGGCACGTGGCGTGGCATGCCAGTGGCTGTCAAGACGGTGCGTGCTGCTCATAGTGTTGGAGTGCAGCTGGTGGTCGGCTACCAGGGTCGGGCTGATGCACGTTAAGTGTGTGCAGCGTGCGCCTTTTGCCCACGTTCCCATGCACGCCTACCTGGCTGCGAGGTAGGAAGTACAGCCCTGGCTCATATGTGAAGCCGATGGATGCTCAGATACCTCAAACACTGCTTTTTGGGTACTCCCGTTCCTGTTGCGCAGGTCATGTTCTCCACACCACTCATGCAGAACAGGAGTCAGGTGCAGCCTTCATCAGGACAGCACGTGTCCCAGCCCCAGCATGAGGAGGTGGGCCGACATGCAGCAGGTGCTGCCGCCCTGCCGCAGCAGCTGGAGTCGAGTCAGGCGCAGGAGCAAGGCCAGTCGGGCGCGAACCACAGAGGCATGGCATGTGCAGGCGCGGACCCACAGAGCAGCAGCAACAGGCCTGCACCAGCCCCTGGTCCCAAAACACGGCTGCAGCTGCGGAACACCTCCATGGCCATCAATGAGGCTGCCACGTGCATGAGCCTGAGCCACCGCAACGTGATCGCGACATACGCGTATGACGTGAAGCGCATAGCAGCAGTGCAGGAGGCGGGGCAGCAGCTGGTGGTGGTGGAGAACAGCCCCTCAGAGGAGTGGAAGCTGTACCTCATACAGGTCAGGACTAAGGAGGTGTGCAAGGTGGTCAGCTAACTACAATAATAACACGGCGTTTCACAGAAGTTTCTGCAAGGTGGTCAGCTGGTGGTGAACTGATGCCATGTCGGTGCTGGAGTGCTGATGATATGCGGCAGCTGTGCAGGGGTTCCTGCAGCGGCTGCTGCTCTGCTGGCTGCTGATGGCTGCTGTGCACAACATCACAATCCTTACATCTGCACATCATCACAATCCTCACATCTGCACATCATCACAATCCTCACATCTGCACATCATCACAATCCCTGACGCGTGGTCACCGCCCACAGGAGCTGTGTGCATGCAACCTGGAGCAAGCGCTCGATGCGCGTTCGTTCCACACCCCAACAGGCGCGCTGCGTGATGTGGGCCTGGTGCTGTGGGTGCTCACAGATGTGGCGGCAGGCCTCGCACACCTCCATTGCAAGCGCATCGTGCACGGTCAGTGGCTTACTCTGTGCTGACCAGCTGCTTTCGAAGCCAGGTGTCGCGTGAACAGCTTTGAACAGCCCACTGCCGGTGGTGGAACGCGCTCTGTGGGCCGATAACAAAGTCCACTTAGTCCACTGTACCGGCATGCACATGCAGGTGACCTGAAGCCAGCGAATGTGCTGCTCAAACCTGACCCTGATGTGATGTCCGGTGTGGTGGCCAAGCTGGCTGATTTCGGGCTGGCCAATGCCCTGGACGCACAAGCCACCCATGTGTCCGACTTCAGGCGGGGCACACCCTTCTGGATGGCACCCGAGGTGTGTGCACCACATGCGCAACCCAGTGCCTTACAGTGCAACTGCCCAGCTCCCATTAGTATGGGATACTCCCCGTACGCAGTATAGATTAGTATGGGATATTCCTTACACGCAGTATGGGATGAGTATGCGTGATAAGTATGGGATACTCGTTATAAGCAGTTTCGGATTAGTATGGGATACTCATATGGAATACCCATATGGGATACTCCCCGAACGCAGTATATGGGGTACGCATACCCAGTAGCACCTTGAGCAGTATGAGCACCCATGTATGGCCCGTGCTGGTGCCGATGGACATGGCACGATGCCCATTGCGAGAACGAACCGGGCTATCGCTCCTGCTGAGAATTGTATGGGAAAGCGCCACATGCCACAGCACCACATGCACCTCACGCACCACATGCACCACACGCACCACATGCGCCACACGCACCACATGCACCACATGCGCCACACGCACCACATGCACCACACGCACCACATGCGCCACACGCACC
>QAXD01000158.1:0-11880 GCA_004335575.1 Haematococcus sp. NG2 | reverse complement strand
GCATCCCATGCAAGCACACGCAAGTCCATGCGCCCATGTGGTCAACCCCAATAAAACCCACAACAGCGTAGATACCCGCCACCGTGTCATGAATTGCTGTGTAAAGGTGTAACAAGTAAGCTTACATGTTGTGCACGCATGTTGTGGGTACGCTTGTGTCATATGGGACGCCGTGGTGCCTACTTGTGGGGCAAGCACACACTTGCTTCGGCCAGTTTGGCACACTTCCTTTCCACTCTCATGCCTAACACCATACCGGGTGTCTGGGAACAAACCATAACGCCTACGCTACCAAGTAGTCAGTCCAAGCACAGCCCCTACACCAGTGACCTTAGCGCGAGGTGAAGGATACCCTACCCACCACCCCCAGGACTCAGATGTCACTGGAGGAGATCAAGTGGATATAACATAAGAACAGATCCCCTTGTAATTCATTGTACATGTTGATTGAAGATCTTAAAACTGGACCCGTGCGACATGCTGAATGGAGCCAGAAGCATGATGTCCAGCCACAACTGACACAGGTTTCACTCCTCTTGTCCATCAATTACAGGCGCTTAATTGGCTACTCAAGCTGTTCCTCAGCATATAGTGCACCTGCATGCACCTGCACAGTGTTGCGCTTAAGCGTGGAACTGGGAGTTGAACGGATCATATCCTAGCGCGGCAAGGAATGATGGCCAGGAGGGATTTGCTAGTGCCAGCTGTTTGCTGTTGTATATTTGCTTCAATATAATAAGGAAGAGTTAGAACCAATCAAGCGTGGTGCACGCCCACATCTTCCTGGTTGTGCCTTGAGGTACACACTGAACCATGCTTCTTCAGCACTGTATACCTCAAGTCCGTGGGGACAGCCGGTGTATCCTCCGTGTCCCAGGCACTGTGATGGTGTCGGTGCCACGATGCACTGCACATCGACCCTGCTGCGCGCGCCTTTGTCCTCGCGCAACCTCTCGCAAATGGCCAGGGCCACCTGGCGCCAACAAGGAGCAGGCAGACACTCGGATCGACAGACCTGCTCCTGCGATGTCCGAATCAGAGGTTGGGCGTGCAGACGCGGAGTCTTTCTTCAAAAACGCTGCGCAACAGCCCCATGAACAGTGTGGCCCAGTGACGGTGGTGCAAACGGCAGGTGTGATCACCTGCTCTGGGTTGCATTCCATCGCTCGCCGCTTGAACGTGGCCGCACACCTACATCCCGGCATTTTGGTGCATGATGTCCATGTGCCAGCATGACCATGACAAACCATGCGGCATGGCACACACTCACTGGGCCCCCCTTGCATGGTGGTGCTGCTGGTCCTCAGAGCGAGGGAGGGGCTTGGCAACGACCCGGGCGTTAGCAGCCGGGGACCTCCTGTTTGTCTCCCACCCCATCTCGCTTGTGTATGGCGATGGCTCCATCTCCTTCGACGCCCCCAGCACCAGTGAGGAGGATGAGGCAGTACAGCAAATCAGCCAGGCACGTACAGTCAGCAACCGCCGCGTAGCCGCAGCTGAGAGCACTAGTGCAACGGAGGACGAGGAGGAGCAGGTGGACGAGCAGGAGGAGGAGGACTCATGGGATATCAAGTTCGATGCTCTCGTTGTGCGCATGCAGCAGCAGAGGTGCGTCACACACATATCTATATACTGTATATATTGAGAGAGAGGGTGTGTGCGGGTGTGTGGGGTGGGTGGGGTGGGTGGGGGCTAGCAGTGCATAGGCATGACTACTGTACATGTAACAGCATGAAGTATGTAATTATGTACATACAACAGAATGCTCCGGCATGCAGAAACATCTGTGAAGCAGCAGAGGTGAAGGGGCCGGTGCAAGGCCATGTAGTGGGTTCGACACGCTGCACATGTGTGGTGTGCCAGCACAATATGAGCAGTGGCCAGGCCTCAGACTGCAGCGGCTACCCTCATGGCCTCCAGCTTGCCATCCAATGCTTTTGCCGTTTGCTCTGGCTGTTTGTTGCTGCCTGCTGCTTGCAGCTCACTTGGTTGGGTCGCGTTGTTTGCTCGGGGTGCTTGCTTGGGTTGGTCGCTTACTTACACCATGCATACGTGCTATTTGGCATGCATGGCTTCTTGTGGATTCGACCATGCACCGTGCTGTCCTTCCACGCAACAGGTACAGCAGCTCAGATGCCAAGTGGCTTGAGTCACTTGCGGCCATGATCAAGTCACGGCGCAGCCGCTCAGGGGAGGGTGACAAGGCATCCAGTTCTGGAGGTATGGTGCGGGTACTGTCACGCGTTATCATCATCATGCGTTATTATCATCATGCATGCTATCATCAGCATGGCTATCACCACCATCATCACCACCATCATCCATGTTACACCATGGCGGGAATGTGCGGTGTTGCTCAATTGTGCTGCACACCGGCTGGGCCTGCTGCCTGCAGGCAGCCAGTACCTTCTGCCACTGCCCGACCTGTGCAGCACCACCTCGGGGCGACGTGCAGGGCGCAGCCAGCAGCTGCCTGAGCTGCTTGCCAGCGACACGGATCTGTTGGAAGAGCTGGCACAGACAGCAACGTACGAGGTGCGTGTGAGGTATGGGGTGTGAGGTGGTAAGGAGGTGTGAGGTGGTACAGGAGGTGTGGGGTGTGAGGTATGAGGTGGTGAGGAGGTGCGGGGTGGTACAGGATGTGTGAAATGGTAAGGAGGTGTGAGGTGTAACACCTGATCTTTGGTTCTGCTCACGCGCGTACCATCAGCAAGCTGTGCGCGACCATGAGCCAGAGAGGCTTTGATAAAAAGCCAGGTTGCTGGTGGCCAGATGGGTGTTCTCACTCAGCGTCGGAGTGATGGGGAAGGGCCACCTTGCATGATCTGGGTCTGACGTATGATAACGCGGCGTTTCACAAATGTTTCTGCATGCTGGAGCCTGGCAGTCATTAGCTAAAACATCATCACTAGAGATCCAAGCCGGCCCTGAATTATGCGTCTGACATACGTGTACACACAATTATTGTTTCTTGTACCGCGCAGGCAGCCGCAGAGGATGCGGACCTGGCATATGCCGCAGGGGAGGAACCGCGTGAGGAGGTGCGGCGTGCTGGCTGTACTTCCAACCGTTTCCCCTGTGTGCCGTTTTGTACCGCTGGTTGATGCGACTGCTGTGTGGGCTACGTGAAAACCCTAAACCCTATGGGCTGTGCAAAACCCTAACCCCTAATTGTGGCCACCTCTGCCTGCTGGACCGTTTCCTGCAACGTTGAGTCAAACCATGCGCACCTAGAACCTGACCCAGTGCAGTGCTGACTTCCTGGTATTCTTCCATTCCACCTTCACTTCCTGGTGTTCTTCCATTGTGTGTGGCTCTATTTGCAGGTGATGGGGCTGTGGCCCGAGTACGCGCTGCTGAACCACTCCTGCGTCCCCTCCACCATCTCATACGCGCACAGGTGCGGCGGCATGCCTCACCTGTTCCCGCAGCCCCACCTTGCTCCGCACTGTGCCCTCTGTGCATGTGGGGTTGCGTTGTCTGCGCTGCATTACCTCGGGGGAATTCAAAAGTTGCCAAGCTGACTGGATGCTCGGATTTCCCAAATGCCACTACACTGCGTTTTTGCTGCTGCTGCTGCTGCTGCTCTGGGCCATACGGTATCTTGCAAGCTCTAATCATCGGCTCCCACGCGTTTCCTCACTATTTCCCCATGCTTTCCATGCGTTTTCTCACTGTTTTCCCATGCGGTGCCCTGCTGGGCTGCAGGGGTGCTCTCATCACACGCGTGTCACGCCGCAGCGTGGCCAAGGGTGGCGAGCTGTTTGCCAATTACATTGGCGACCTGGTGAGTGGCCTGGCTGGCTGGTCCTTCAGTTGTTTCATGGATTGGTCGGTTGGTCGTTCGGTTAATGGGTCTGTTTGTTCGGTTGGCCAGAGAGCAGTAGGATGGATGGTTGGCTGGTGGGGGGTGGAAATGCTGGTGGTCGATTGGTGGTTGAGTACATGGGGTTCTGCCACATTACAGGATCTGATGTCCTGACGTTTCCTTATTAGGAGTGTATTCCATGGAAGCAATGTGACAGGACTTGATGTGGCTGCACTTTGCTCTTCCTTTGGTTGTTGTTGCCGCAGCATCGGCCATGTCACATGCGGCAATGCCGTGATTGAATACCATACTATAAGCTGCACGACACTGCACACAGCAACGCATTGTACACAGCAACGCCGACCATGTTAGAGTGGCGCGGTGTGGATCGTTTGTATCTCATGTGCATCACCTCACCTGTATCTCAAGTGCATCACCTCACCTGTATCTCACGTGCATCACCTCACCCGTATCTCACGTGCATCACCTCACCCGTATCTCACGTGCATCACCTCACCTGTATCTCACATGCATCACCCCATCTGCATCTCACGTGCATCACCCCATCTGCGACTCACGTCCATCACCTCATCTGTATATCATGTGCATCACCTGTACCTGCCATGCAGACCATGGCGCCGCTGGACGTGCGGCGTGAGGCGCTGGAGGATGTGTACGGCTTTGTGTGCAACTGCCCGCGCTGCAAGGAGGAAGAGCGTCTGGTGCTTGCTGAGCTTCACGCTGAAATCACCTTTGCGTTATCATAATTCTTGCTCCATCTCTACTCTATTGTACCGTAGACTCTCTAGGTACCCTAGTTGTAAATCCAGTCAATCTTTGTCAATCTCCATCGATCTTGATTTCATCGGCTCAAACTCCATTGAGCACAGCAGCACAACAGGGAGTGTGTTGGTCACACAAAGAGTTTGCCTGGGTGCAACAAGCTTCCAAATAACACCATAAGTTAGCAGCTTCATCTACTTCGTGGGGTGGCAGCAATGCTGACGTGTCACCCCCTGCCTGAAATGCCTGCAGGACAAGGACCTGATGCAGTTGATCATGGATATCTACGAGGCATGCACAGAGCAGGTGTGCATGGGGCAAGGACAAGGTGCACTGTGATTGCACCACTGACACAGCTGCCAGTGGCGTTCAAACACGGCATTGCTCAAGCACTGCTGCATAGGTTTGCTGCATCCTGCACTGCTGCACTTGTGTCAATCCCACAACGCAACGGCACAGCACCAGAGCGGGCCAAGCTATGGCTTTGAACAGCCGCGCTGTGCGAACACGTAGCCGGCCTGCCACAACGGCTCTTTGTCACGCTGTCGGGTGTGATGGTCACTCACTGGTGGTCTCATAGGTGAGTGAGGACCTTGAGGCAGCTGTGGAGGATGATGACACAGAGGCCCTAGAGTCCCTCAAGGCCCAGCTGGCGGCATTTGCAGAGGTGCGCGTGCGAGCATGCGTGTGACATCACACCACGGCAACATGCAGCTTCATCATGCCGTGCCTCTAGTGCTTCTCCACAGTGTCCCCCTGTTTTGATGTTAACAGCTTGAGGCAGGGTTGAGGCACGTAATATGGTTGCGGTAGAGTCCAAAAGGCAACAGATCACCGCGGTCGTATTACGTACCTCAACCCTTCCTCGAGCTGTTAAGCCGTACTTCATCTCAGACTTGCATTAGCCACTCATTCCTGGTCCTTCACCCCTCTTACCTCAGTCTTCACACCTTATCTTACAGCCTCATCCTTTCTCATTCATTTTTGCAGGTGCTAGATGCTGCATTTACGAAGAAGAACGTGGGGGAGCGCACACAGATCTGGCTGCAGGTGCGGCTTTGGTCACTGTTGAGAGGTTCAGCTCACCAATCTCGCTGGAAATCAGTCGGTCAGGCCTGTGGCATCGCCTTGCGTGCATGTGTGCATGTTCCACGGCGCAGCACACAAATGGTTCAAGCGAGTTCCATTTATGTTCGCGGCTCCAGGCACTTCCTCACACAGAGAAGTCCTCCCTCCTTGTCCCCTTTTGCGTGCCTATGACTGCACTCTGTTCCCACAATTACTTGTGTGGCAGATTCACCTCTGGCCATCATCGAACGATGTCTGCTGCCTTGCAGTACTGCTACACTCCATACAGCGCCACACCAATCGTTCCCCTGCTTCATTTGGTCCTGCTGTATGTCTTGCCAGCTGGGGTGCCTGCTGGGCAGATCCTGGAGCAACTCAAAACGCCCCTCCCTCAACGAGCACATAACTGCCAGCGGACACAGACTTCGTTTACTTTCTGCACCTCTTGTACTGCCGCAGGCGGGCCTGTTCCGGCTGTACGAGCTGTTGTACTGCTGCCTGGAGGCGCTGGGCGAGCGTGACCTCCGCCTCACAGAGCTGCTGCAGGTGCAACAGCAGTACACAGTTGTACACTTTTCATGTTGATTATGATGTTTGGACAGGGCTTGGATTGAATTGTGATAGTTCTTATTCACGAGATCGGGGGTCTTATATTTCAGGCTGGGCAACTGCATGCCGCTGTCATACAGCACTACCCCGAGATATGGGTAGTAGGTACGGGTCTATGGGCAGGGGTCATTTCAGCATGAGATAGATCGCTTTGTGCAGGGGGTTGGGTGGCTTGGCGCAGTGCACTGGCACAGCAGCAACAGAGGTTGCAGTAGGGCGCAGTACGGGGAGCAGTAATGTGGCGGTGGATAGGGTGCAGTACACAGGTGCCTCTGGTGTCACCAGCGCCTGCTGCCACTGCTTCCTGCTGCCCACATGCACAGTTGACTTGCCTGTGTTGCCCACATGGCTTTGGCCATTCAATGTTTTAGCTCCTCTGATTCCTTCCGCTCCTTTTGATTTTCATGCTCACTTACCGCTTCCTTCTTGATGGCACCTGCTCCTGACAGGCGCTGGCAGGGGCCATTCAGCCAGGCAGCGAGCTGCACTGCTTCTGGGCACGTGCACACCTTGAGGCCGTACAGGTGAGAGCAAGGGCTGGTGCCTGGATTTCTTCACACGCGCACTGCTGTCCTCTCCTTTCGCCTAGTATCCTACTCCTCCCTCCTCCCTTTCCCCTCCCTCCTCCTCGCCCTGCTGTGCGCTGATGTGTGGCATGCCTGCCACTTGTTGTCTGGTCGGCTGACCACTCACTCATGGCTGGATGCTGATTTTATTGTGCCCCCAATGATCTGCGGCCATCAGGAGGAGGCCGTGCGAGCCCCAGCACCACCCCCACCGGCCGCCAAGGCCAGGAAAGGCGGTGCCAAGGGCAAGCAGGGCAGTGCATCCCAGGTGCGTTGTTGAGATGGTAGAGGATGGAGTACTGTGGGTAGGGAAGAGCTCAGATAGGTAACCATACAGCTGTCGCCCGTACCTAGGTATGGTTGGTAACCATACAGCTGTTGCCCCTGCCTTGGCTGGCGGTAACCTTACAGCTGTTGCCCCTACCGTGCCACCCGCAGGGCTCTGGTGTGGACGGTGGCTCAGGCATGGACCCTGTGATGGAGACCATGATGGGCGGGGGGCGGGCTGCAGGCGTGGGCTACGCAGACCAGCTGTGCTACCGCGCACATGCGGCCAGGTGCGCGACAGCAGGGACCGTGGGGCGTGGGGCTGTCAATTGACGTGCAGCGCGTGGTATGGGCACGCGAGCATCTGTGGTATGGGCACGTTCACCGTTCCGGGCTGCGACAAGTTGTGGGCATTATCGTGTGCATGCGGTATAATCTGCCCCGGCTCCCCATGCTCATATCAACATACCCAAACTTGCTTGCACGTGTGACTGTGCACCAGCAGTCCTTTGCGAGCGTGCGTGTCACGTCGTAACTGATCTATGCGTCTGGAGAGAGAATTTGTACAGGGGATGTGTGCTGCAAGGGAGGCTGTGTGTTGAGAGCGATACTGTGTGTTGTGAGGCACCACGCAGGTATGGCCCCATCAGCCGCACGACCTACCGCATGCTGCTGCGGACACGTCGCGAGCTGGAAGCCCAAGACGAGGACATGGATGAGTGAAGCAGCGCAGGCATACAGCGTCGGAACCAGCGCAAATCACCAGTTGTGGAGATACAGCTGGTGGGGGGTGGAACGGTCTGCAGGAGGACCGGGGGCGTATGGCAGTGACAGGCGTGCTCATGCTGTTGCACTGCATATTGTACCCTTACACGTGATGGCCCCAGGCGGCAAAGCAAATGCTGACGTCCACGTGGCCCACTAAAGGAACAAACGTATGTTACCAATTGTCAGTCGTAGCAGCAGGGCCATGTGTACAATCCGCGTGAAGCGGGCCTGAGGCCACACACCACCCTCCTCAGCCGGTTTTGTCTAGTGGGAGAGAGAGTTTTACACCTTGGCCCAACCACGGGCTGCTCGGTTTCTGTTGTAATGGGCCATGTGATCCAAGCAAAGAGCAAACTCCTCCAGCACTGCAGCTGATCGCCTGTCTAGTGCTGTAAGTTGCCCACGTCCAATCCCCCCTGCCCCACCCTGCCCCACTTCTCACACATGTGCTGCTGCCACAACAGTACTCCACCTCTGGCGCCAGACCCTACTGCTTGTACTGCCGCAGCGCACGTACCACGTCCGGCATGAGCGGTACATCGGCAGGTGTGAGGGGGTATGTGGCCAACTGCAGGTCAGAGTGTACGCACCGTTGCAGATAACGCAGCAACACCCATATCAGTCAGCGAGAACACAAGAGCTTACCAAGCACAGCGGCAACCAGGGCATGGCATGCGAGTGAGCAAGAGGGATGAGCTGTTTGGCCCGCAAGGCAGGCAACCAAGAGGACCTGAAGATGGTGCACTGTTTGGCACACATAGGTCTATACACCAACACACAATCCCCACTCACCTCATCAGCTGTAACCCACACGATGGCTTGCCCCTCTGCCCCCTTGGGTGTGCCAGACCACCTGGTACATGCTGCACAGTGCAATCACAGCATATCAACGAGTGACCAACTCGTAGCATCAGCCACCGTGGGCTCAGCCGCATGAACTCTGACCAGGTTCACAGGTGCATGCACACGCAGCAATGCAGATATGTTGACGAGCAATGATGTGCCATCAGGGCGCATTTAAGGCACCCATGCGTGCGCCCATGCATGAATGCGCCAGCCCGACATGTGCGCAAACAGTCATGCGGTGCAAGCGGTCGACATGTGGTGGTAAGATGGCGTATCATGAAAGGCATGTCAAAGGAGCAATGTTAGTGGGTTCATGGTGGTGATGCTCTACTCACAGTACAGCGGCATGAGGAGGTGAAAGGTGGGATAAGGCCACGACACGAACGACAGAGGTGTGAGACTAGCCGGGTCAAGCTGCGCGCGCGCACACAGGGGGCAGGTCATGGAATACTTAGGGAGGTCAGCAGCTGGTGCCCCTGCGCTACACAACACTCTTCCACAGTTCCAGCATGACTTGCACCGCACAGACACCCCATCCTGTGCAGCCATGGTCCGTCATACCAACCACAAACAAAACAACCAAGCAACCATCCAACTTTTACACCCGGTCATGGTCCACTTGCCGGCCCAACAGCCACCCTAACCAACCCTAACCAACCCTAACCAACCTCGATGCCCAGCTCTTCACGCAGTTCACGCACACAGGTGCCCTCAGGTGTCTCCCCGTGGTCCACCTGCCAAGGGCACCAAAGCACACACGGCACCACAGCACCAAGAGTCAGCAGGTGAGGTTCGTGTGCTGCTGCCGCCCTTGCGTGGCACCGCTGCTGCTAAGGTAGACCAGGACTGTTGAGGTACCAGCAAAGCGACCAGCGGTGACTAAGATAGGTATTGAGTAGTAAGGTAGAATTTGTGGTAGGCACTAGGTAGAGGTGCGTGGGTTGTTCCAGGTGGGCTGTCAGGTGGCTACTGGCAGGCTTGTGCTGGACCACAGACCCATACGTCCTGACGGCTCATGATCATGTTCGCACCTTGCCCCCTGGGAACTCCCACAAGCCCTCATTGGCCTTGCCCCTGAACAGCAGTGTGGTTTGAGGCCCCAACACAAGGCATTAGGATTGGACACAACAAAGGGATGTTTGATTCAGTTGAGTGCCAGGTGATGAGATTTATGAGCTCAGCCGTGGGCATACACCGCGTGGAACCCATCTCTTCTGGGTTTCATAAACCTCTACTTGGACAACACCAAACTGGAGTCAAGCAGATGGAGAGAGATCTTTCTGCAGTCACCGTCAACCAGCTGGAACTAAAGCATCCCAGGCAAGCAGCACATCCACCACATGCAAGCACATGCTGAAACGTTGAGCCAGCAGTCTGCAGGTGTGTTCCACGGAACCAACAATACGAGTCTGGAGACTGCATGTAGCCAGCATGCCGCCAGACCAGACTCACTTTGGGCGCTGGGCGAGCAACACGCGTGGTCCTTGCTGTGATGTGGTGTCAATCAGCGCGATGCCCACGACGAGCATGAGCTTATCTGCAACGCATGCATGAATGACAAAAAGCTTGCAAGCATGCGCATGGCGGCATGGTGTAAGATTTGTGCATGTGCATGGCCGCGTGCCTGCTGCATGCATTCTCTTGCCACATGCATGCATTCCCTTGAAGGAAAGCAGCAAACTGCTTGCCTTGCCTGTTACAAGCGGCACCGACAGCGAAGATGAGCCGGCACATTCCCCAACCTCATTAGATGCTGCGCAGCATGCCATATCCGCAGCGCTGCGTTGCGTACTGGGTGCTAACATAGCTGCAGATTTTGAAAGACCGAGTTGACGATGTGATGAAAGAACAGCACGAAAAGAGATCGATCGTCGAGCTGTGCAGATGAACTTGGTGCGTAAATCACTAGTGGGGCATAAAGCGATCATGGTGCAAGTGCATTAGATGCATGGATAACGTAGTGAAGATAAGTTCTAGCTTGTGTTGATGATTAGGGACGGGCAATACAGAATTGGTCGCAGTGTTTGCAGTACAACACGTGGCATGGCTGCCACTGATGTCATGAGCAAGTACATAATGTACGGTATATCACTCATGAGCAAGCGTCACAGTTGAGGAGCACTCCACTCGGAGTTGCATGAGATGATTGGAAGAGAGCAGTCAAGAGGAGCAAGTGAGTATCAATGTTCATGTGCAAAGGGGGCAGACAGTCGGTCAGAAACAGTGTACAAATGGGAGGAAGCAGCCAGGCTACGAAAAACAGCTGAAAGCTGTTGGTGTCCGGGATCTGGGGTGGTGGTACCTGTCTGCTGGGCTGTTGGGAGTGGCCCCGCCTTCCCCTGTCTCGTGCTTTCTCCCTGCCTATGATCCGGGTCCCACCTCCGTGCGGTGTGGTTGACCCATCACATAAAAAAAGCTGTGATACGCCGCTGTTACATTTATGGTTTTGTCAGATGTTGCAAAGGAGGGCTGCAGTTCCAGCATCTCCACGCGAGCACTGTCACAACCCATCATCACTCTGACCTGCATAATAGGCAGGATGTACTGCAGGTGTTGTTGTTGCGGAATGGTGTGTGCAAGGGTTCCTCATGTCCTGATACCATCCAGTTTCTTGCCATCTTGTGTGACACGCCGCAGATGGTAACCGAGGTGGTCCGCAGCAGGTATGGGATACAGCCTTGCTCCCCACCGTCGAGCCGTAACGCTTGTAACTGCGCTCCTCCTTCCATCAATTAATTCAGCCTTAACGGATGGCACAGATGCGCTTCAACAGCGTGGGAAGCCGTTATAAACGGGGGTGTACAACAAAACCTCACTGAAGGGTGTGGCGATCCCAGCTCGCAGTTATACGCAACGGCAAGTTCTCATCGCCTAGAGAGCTGATCTGCGGAATAGAGTGTGAGAACATACCACATCATAAAGCAGGGTTCGTGGACGTGTAAACTGGGCAAAAAATTGGGTGTGTGCAGCAACGACAGATTCTGGGTGGGTGCTGCGCGTTTTGGCCCGGATCTCACCTGTATGGCGACGGATTGCTATGCTATGCCACTTATGGATGTGCTGGGCAGCCGGTACCGCCAACCACAATGTCAACCTGGCACACCCACTGTTCATGTCAACCTGCATGGCAGTGTTCGCACGCAGTGGTGCCCTACCTGTGCTAAG
>QAXD01000157.1:527482-566506 GCA_004335575.1 Haematococcus sp. NG2 | reverse complement strand
ATCAAACCGCAGCATCGCGGGTTTAACCGCGCAAAGCCGTGTAATGATGATGATGATGATGATGTACTGGTGCTGTGACATGGCTGTTGAGTAGTGCCGCATTGGACTCACCGTGATGCTAAGGGGTGCTCCCGGTAGTGGAACGCCTCACGGCACAGCAGCCCACGCTCGCGCGCGTACGCTTGCACCTGCCTGTGCCACGTGCGCGTGTGTCCGTGCATGCGCACGTTTACATGGTCGCCCATGCTGCATGCGCTGGGTCGCCCTCACATGTGCATGCATGTTCATGGCGGGTTTGGCTACTTAGGCAGTCGGTCAGTCACTCAGATGCTCATTCAGTTGGCCAGTCAGTCAGTGAGTCGGACACAACCCCAGTTTTTTTAGTTAAACTTTTAATAAGACCCTGGATACTTCTGTTGCGCAGCTCATATCATATGTATGCAAAACACCACACGCATGTGGGGCACCGCACGCATGCACACGCACCGCGCCTCATCTGCGTTGGCCCCAAACGGCTTCTCGCACAGCACGTGCTTGCCAGCCGCCAGTGCACGCCGCGCCCACTCACCCTGCGCAGCGCACCCACAAGCCACAAGCAGCAAGCAGCGCAGCACAATCATTGGCCCTGGCAAAACAACAACAACAAGAACAACATACCACCGATGTGTGTTGATGCATGTTGGGGTGCCGAGCGCTTGGCTGCAGCATTTGTTGCACTTCAATACTGAGTGGCACTTTGTTGCACTTAAAGCACTGAATGCTCAGTGGCAGAGTGCATTGGTAGCTGTGGCTTACAGCTGGCGGCCGCAGCCGTTCCTGCGCCTGTGGCAGATGTAGCATGGTGCAACCCAGAACCAACCAGCGCCTGACCAATGCGTCTATGCGTGACAAGCGTTTGGCCAGCGTTTGACCAGCATTTGACCAAGGCCTGACCAACCACTCACATGCAGGCCGTTGGGCAGACCCACATACACCGCGTCCACCTCCGGGTCGGCCAACAGGGCCTCGTAGCTGCCGTAGCTGCGGTCAATCCTGCGGTGTGACCACATTTGACCACGTGTGACTGTCACTCTGGCGGCATGTGTGGCCGTGTGGGAAAAGACCCCAGAGTGCGTGTAGGAAGGAAGGGTGGGGGTTGGACGACTGTGTGTGGCGCTTCTCCTGCCTCTTGACTAGCCCTACAGGCTGCACCATGGGTTTGGCAGGGCCTCTTCCTGCCCCCCGCACTGTTGTGCTGTGCTGCCGCGCGCCCTGTTTTAGTTACTGAGCCAGGACGACAAGCATCCAGCACGGGCCCCACCTGTGTGCGCGCGCGTACTCCGCCGCCCGGCTGCCATCTCGTGCCGCTACAGCCACTACCTCGGCGCTTGGCAGCCGCCGCGCTGGCCACAGCAGCGCGTAGGTGGCCACCTGTTTGTGATATGAGGTGGAGGATCAGCATCATCATCATCATTACATGGTTTTGCGGTTCATGGTTTGAGGTGGAGGATGTGTGACATGGAGTGAAAGGTGACCGATGCGTCAATCCAATTCATGTTGGCAGACATTGCACCATTCATCCCCCCTCCCACCCTGTTCAACCACCCATCCACCCAACCTAACCCCGCAACAAAAAGCACATGGCCAACCATGCAGAAGACTGGCCACCCGGCCACACTCGCAAGCTCCCAAGTCATTCTCCCACATCCCTCACACCCTCACACCATCACACTCTCACATTCCTCGCACCCTCACACTCTGAAACGTTACACCCTCACATCCCTCACACCTGCGAGGCGCCCAGCACACCAATGCGCACAGGCTTGGGCTCCTTTGGGGGACCCCCCAGGCCCAGGAAGTTGAAACACCTGCATGCAAACACAAAAGACCATGCAAAGACGAGACCACGCCAACATAAGGCCATGCAAACATAAGGCCATGCAGGAATAGGACCAGACCAGCATGGGGGCATCTTCCGCCCAAGGTGCACCATTTTTTACTGTCTATGCTGTGGCTTGCATTTATTTTTTGCATGTGTGTTTTCTTGCATGTATAGCACTGTGTTGCTTAGAACACATGATGTAAGGGTTTGCTGCAGTGGCATGGCTTCTAATGGCCATGCCACGCGTGCATGAGCAGGGACATGTCAATGCAACATCGCAGCATGAACATTGCTGGAGCCCGTGCAATGTGTGCATCCGTAACAGCTTGCGACAGGCGCATGCCATGTGTACATGCCCAATTCTTCCAGGTGTCTGCAGGTAATGGCTGCAGATGGGCTAAATGCTGCTGCTGCAACAGCTGGAGGGCTGCGTCTCTCCTGGGAACCTGAAGCAGGAGGCGAAGGGGTCTGGTTGCCGCTCAATAACAGCAATGAACCATCGCACCTTTGAAGCTGCGCAAGGTCGAACGCCATCTTAATGTCGGGCGCACTTGTGGTTTGGATGTTCGTTGCTGATGTGGCAGCGGCGACCTTTTCAACCAGTTCAGAGCATCAGCAGCGACATTTGTGTCTGCGAGCATTTGAGCCCCTGCACCCCCAGCGTGGAATCTTGATTGTGTGAGGGCACAGAGTGATGACAGATCAGCTGGTCTTGTGCCATCTGACAGCACTTGTGATGTAGCTGAGGGGGACCCCTACAAAATGTTATGCCTTGGCCAAGCATTGCCACCAGTGCACCACAGCGAAGTTACACTGATGAGCAGTCCAATGGTCTTAGGTCATAAGGAATGGTGTGAAACAAACAATCACAGTTACTGGGTGGAGGCAAAACCCAGGGGCTTGGAATGCCACGCCGCTGTCACGGATGATGCTTGCTGGCCCAGGCCAGCCTTTGTGCCTGACGGTTTGTTACTCCTACCCTGCACAGCATTCTGCCAGGCTGCACCAAGCAGCCCCATGTGAAACCACCCACATGCTGCAGCTCCATCTGCTCCGCCAACAGAGCTGCAGCCCTGCCCAGCAGCCTAGCAGTATCCAGCCATGCTTGCCTCTCCCACAGAGGCCACGATCCAGCTGACGTCAGTGCCTTCCAGACGTTGTAGCCCATACAACACCACAAAAGACCCACCAAGCCCCAGACACGGGCTGCCAATACAGGTTCAGCTGCTTCTGCCTTACAGCTGTTCGCAGCTTATACCGCCTGCGCAGCACGTACTGCTCGTGCAGCTTGTACTGCTTGTACAGCTCGTACAGTTCAGCCCCATCCCTCACAGCTCGTACATGATGCTCCACCGCCCCTGCTGCAGCTTCACGCTCGTGTTGTTCTCACTGATCTTCACGTAAGGCCTCTGCGCATGCAAGGCAGGTGTAGGGTCCAGATTGTGTGCCTATGCGCTATGGTTGTTGACATGGTGGATGATGATAACGCTAGGTGTGTACACTCGAGCCGCTGGCTGTGCTTGAGCGGTGCCAACGCACAACCAGAGCGGCAGCAACAATCCCATGCCTTGTGGTCGGCCCATACCCCTACCAACACAGCTCTGAGTGCATATGTGGAACACAAAACAACAGAGCACTTGCACCAGTGAAAGCCCAGCAAGACTGGCACCCAGTGCTGAAAGGCACACGGGGTTGTGTAGTGTGCACACATACAAGTTATGCAGGACGTGTGCACCCTGCACTGCTGAGCCCTGCACAGCTCCTGAACCCCACCCAAAGCTCCAAGGTGATCAATTGAGGTGCAAGCCCCAAACCCAAGAAGGCAGTACAACCAACCGCAAAGACATGAAAGCATCACGGCTCACAAAACATAGGCACAACGCCTAGAGATCCAGTGTTGCTAAGGAGACAGAGGATGATGCAAGGATCAGGAAGCCGTACAATTGCGCAGTGTACTTTGATGATTGGCACCACGCACCTGCACCCAGCCCTTGCGTGCTGCCCCCCCTGTGGATGCTGCTCCTGTGCCTGTGACTGTGAGGGGCTCTTGCTCCAGGTCCAGCCCCACGCACACCTGTGACCAAGGGTGGTTTAGGTTTAAGAGTTTAGGGTTCAGGTGTTAGTTCAGGGCCGCAAGGGTTGCTTGCGTTTTGGACTAAGAGGGTGGGAGGGTCCATATGCACGCATCACGTGTGAGCCATGTGTGGGCCGTGTTGCTGCAGGCGGTGCCCGATGCGTGCTGGCTGCTGCTCCTCCCGCCACCACCGTGCCGCTGCCACAACTGCAGCTGCCTGCTGCTGTGGTCTGCTGCTGTTGTCCGCTGCTGTCCCTGCCGCCCGCTGCCGCTGCCACTGGTGTTCCCGCCGCCACCCTCCACCCTCCACCCTCCACCCTCACACCCTAGCAGCAGTTGCCAGGCTGCTTTACAACCAACGTGTGCCACGGAGCAGACACGTGCATGCAGTACGCAAGATGCCAGCACAGGCCAAGAGGAAACAAGGCGCAGAGGCCCACACACACACACCCGCAGGTCCTGCTTGGACGTGATGTTGTACTTGAACAGCTTGAGCCGCAGCCCTGCGCGCGCGTGCACCTTCAACGCAGAATCCACCTCTGCCACTGCCTTGGCGCTCAGCAGCAGGTCGGTGCGCGGCGAGTGCAACAGCACCTGCGTGCGTGTGCGTGTGCAGATGTGTGTGCGCGCGCGGGGGTGTGCATACTATGTGGATGTGCGGGAGAGCAAGGATGCTCTGACTGCTGAGGAGCCGCACACGTGCGGTGTGCAGCTGGCAGTGCAGCATCTTGCAACCCCCTAGGCTCGACCCTTAGCGCCCATCAGCTGTGAACTCAAGCACAAGCACAAACTTCTCCAGTTCCCACACACGTCCCCCACACGTACCTGGGGCGCCTTGCGCACGAACAAAGCGTAGCGCAAGTGAGAATGGGCGATGCCAGACACTGGCCCTGCCGAGTCGTACGTGATGCCTGGTGAGATGCCCCAGTCCTGTCATGCACCACAGACACAAAGATGCGCCTCATCTCACATGTCGCACATGGCCATGGGGCGGCAGCCAGTTATGGTAGCACCACGTTTGCGAAGTGCTGAATGCGGTGATTGCTCGAGCCATGTCACCTCTGCCTCACGCCATACGGGCACAAAATACACGGCCTGCCATGGACATCATGCCCGCTGTACCGCCGTACTGCTGCAATGTTGCGGCACCGTACTGCTGCGATGTCACACAAACACACGCACACCTTCAGCACCAGCGGCCGCAGCCCCGCCGGCAGCAAACGGTCCGCGTCAATGTCCAGCTCACGCAACCGGGCGGCCTGCGGGCCAGTGATGGTTAGCAAGAGCGCATTTGGTGTAACGGCATAGCGTCCATACAAATGAGAGTCAACATACGCCGGTGATGGTGAAGAGTAGGAAGGCCAGCACTGGTGGTACCAGTGGGAGCAGTGCTGGTACGTCACTATTGCAATGCTGTGTGCATGATCGCTGCTGTGGTGGTAAAAACATAGACTGCCAGTGTGCCTGTGGCAGGGAAACAAAGCCATACAGAGCAGCATACGCTGCTGGTATGCATGTTGCAATGTGGTGCCACATGGCTGCAGGGGCATAAGTCAAATACCCTGGGTTCAATAGGTAAAAGCTATGAACGGTACACATACATGTATCATAATCATGTATAATAGCCAGTGTGATGCGAGCATAACAACTGGCTAAGTAGGTTTGGCAGGAGGTGGTATGGTTGTGGCCAACACCACTCACCTGCTCTGCTGTTAGACCTCCCGGCCGCGCAGCAGCAGCTTGCAACCGCGCAGCAGCGAACACATTCTGTGCAGCAGCCAGCACGTGCATGCAGTCGTTTATGGTGCTGCTGCAACCACTTGGGGCACAAAACCATCTGCTGGGGTCCAGGTCTGCACATGGCAACCGGCATTTGTGGTACAGCAGCAGTACAGGGGCAAGCATGGGAACCCGTGATGGGAACCCCCCTTTTGCTGATGTGCAACATAAGAACGTCATTGAAGAAAAGCCCACCTGGATTGATGGTGTGTTGGTAAGGAAGTTCTTGCGCAGTAAACCCCTGAAGTGGTACCCCCCGTTGGATGTGTTCAGGTGCCCCTTGTATTTCAGCTCAATCTGCAGCATCACCAACAGCACTGATCAACCGCCCATGGTGGTGTCTGTACTGCATGCATGTGCAGAGGCATCAGCAATGTAGACACGCAGGCGTGCACAACCAGCATGGGGCAGCATGCATGGGGCATGTTGTGCCCAGCCCCCAGCAGGAATGGAGAGCAAGTTGTGCATTAAAGCGGCCCTACCTTGCGCGTGCTCTCGACATACTGCCTCATGTTCACGCTGAGCTGCTTGTCTGCTGCATCCCACACAATCGTCGTCTTCATGTTCCCGAACAGGCTGTCATTATAATCATCGCTGTCCGTGTATTCCTCGTCACTCCCACTAGTCTCAGTGTACTCCTCGTCTTTCGGCATCCTGTTGACGGCGAAACCCTGGACCAGGCACAATTCTAGGGAACAGTGTTGCGCACGACTATTAATAAACACGGGAGTAGATCCAATGCTAGTTTACGACGCCTGTTATCACTCAAAAGTGCAAAACCCTCCGTCTAATCATCACCATCCAGGCCTGGACCTCTCGGCTGAAGATTGAAACCCATTTGCTTACAATTGAGACGCACACTGATGGAGACCTCTTTCCACTACGACCTGGCCCACAAGCAGCTGGGATTCAAGCTGCGTGAAAAGCTTACGTTAAACGGTGGCCTGGAACTGAAGGGCAATGGCATCTTCAACACAGTCACGGGCAAGCTTGGCTACACTGCCAAGCTCACGGCTGGCGCGCATGTGGGCAAGGACATCAAGGACGCTGGGTCCACGCCACTAAAGCTGTGTAAGTACACATCAGGGTTGATGTGATGGGGGGCGTGCGCTCCCCCTGAAGCGGCTTGCACCATTGCAATTGTAGATGCATTGTAGATGCGTGTCACACCGCTACTGCATCATGTCATTTGCTGCCCCGAACGCGATGTGGTGAAAAGGGTAGGTTTGTTCCATCATGCTACGTAAACGCGTGCATACACTGCTGGTCGAGGATTCGCTAGATCCATCTCGATTTGCGCAGGCCAGTGAAGTACGCATGGGTCCAGCTTACCGTCCATGAGCATGCATGGGGGGCGTGTGCAGCAGCTGCACACTGCATTCCCGATGGGGTGTTGGGCAGCTGCATCACGCATCTCCTTGGCACCCATGAGCCTCTCGATGCAGCATAGCGTGGCACTACCACCCCAGCACTGGTCATGAATATGCGTAACCATTCTCGCTGGCAGAAGACAGGACCATCAGCTGTACGTTCTGACGCGGTTCGTGCCTCACATATCATGCACATGCAGCTGCTGGCGTGTGGGCATCTGCTCTTGATGCCAAGACGCAGCCAGAACCCCAGGTGCGCCTGCAGCACCCAGTACATGACACCAGCCGAGTGCACCTGTACACAAAGCATGGCACAGCCAGGTTGCATGGTCGCAGAGCCAGGTTGCATGGTGCGTCTGTCCCGGGCCACAGCCAGCAAAGCCAGTGGTGAAAAGCCGCACATAGATACATGAGATGAGGAGGAGGTTTCCAGTGCTGGGTGGTGTTGGCAGCAGGGCCCCGGTTGGCTGGCTGGTGGCAGGCTGGCAGCACGGTGGTGTCTTGTGTGCTGCAGGTGCTGCAGTGAGTCATGCACCTGCTGCATGCAAGCATGCAATAAATAGATGGCTGCGCCACATGCAGCCGCATGCACCTGCGCCCTGCTCTTCACCCACCACATCTACCCACCACATCCACGACAACCATGGAACCATACTTGCACTGACTGCGCGCAGCTGCACCTGTGCGCCAAGAAGGCGATCTCATTGTTTGAGGGGCCACGCACCGTGCTGTCTGCCAAGGCGTGGATGAACGTGGACCCCCAGAAGCAGGGAGAGGTGCGCGATGTGCAGCAGTCAGATGTGGTATGTCTGGTGGTGATGACTATGTTGGCAGCTACAGTGTGGTAGGCTCAGGCTCGCAAGCGGCGAGGCCGAGTTGGTGGGTGGAGACTGTGGTACAGGGGTTGTTGCCTCGGGTGTTTTTGGAGACACGACGTTCGGCTGCGGTGCAGAGCTTGTAAAAGGAAATAGGAGATTGTTGTGCACATGTGCAGAGTTTTGTATGGGGGTAAGAGGTCGGTCAAGTGTGCAGAGGTGTTTGAGCCGTCCGCACCCTGCGACATGCTCTGCCCAGCTGTGCTGTGCAGCACGGACATCACTGTCCTGATCACACCTTGCCACACCCTCACCTCTTCTCCTTTTGTATGTGTGCTCCACGCTGCAGATCACCGCACGCAACGCGACCATCAAAATGTCGTACAAGTGGCTGGGGTTCAGCAAGCGCCAGGTGAAGGCATCGCAACACACACAAATGCATCGAGAGCATGTGTTGTCCGTGTCTGTTGTAGAGCAGCATGGGGGACCACAGCTGCCAGCCAAGTGTACACGCGCTGTTGTGTAATGTGCACACTTTTGGGGTTTGCTTTGGATGCCTGCGGTTTGTGTGTGTTTCCAATATCAATTGTATCAAATATCATCCACGCGTGTTTCATCGTTGAGGCACCATGACGATGCGGCCGTCACGCACCATCATCCTCACAGGTTTCTGCTCATAAATTGCAGCTGGTTGGAGTGCTCACGATGGTTTCTGTGTGCTGCTTTGTGGTCTTTGGCGCAGGATCTGAAGGTGTCAGCAGGCGTGGATGTGGCGTGGCCCCCAGGCGCCCGTGAGCCCACCGCGGTGCGTGTCCCCTGGGACTCGCTGCTCATTTGGCTTTAAGTTTTCCATACGCTTGGTTGCTTCTTTCCATAATAAATAGTTGCTTCTGGGACTGGAACTGTAGCTTCAGCTGTATCCCACCCTGTCGTGCGTGTTGGGACTGCTGCTTGTGCAAGCGCTGCTGACGGCCCGGATTTTTGTTGCGCGGTGTACTTTCCTGTGCATTGCCTGCTAGTGGTTGCGGTGCTGGTGTTGCCGCGCGTGCATGCCTGTCATGCTGCTGCAGAGCGGCGATTGTCACGCCTGCGCAAGATGCACACATGCTCACACAGCAGTCCACCTGCAGCATGAGGACACCGCTGTCTGGGCAGCACTTCACACTGCTCACACATTTGTGCTCGTGGCTGCAGACTCCCTTCGGCGTGGTGCGCGAGAACAACTGGGCGTTGCACTACCGCGGCAAGCGCACGTATGTGACATATGACTTGTGAGGAAGCTGCACGAGCAGCAGCGGCGGCGGCTGCAGGTCAACACCGCCTGAAACAGCCGCCGATGTTCCTAAAGGGCGACATGCAAGCAGTGGCAGGGAGATGTGGGCGAAGGTACAGCCTGTGCTCCAACCTGCATGTACTGCAGGGAGCACAATGGTTGATGCTGAATGAACCAACAACTAACAGGCACTACCACGGCCGCTGACTGCATGGTTGCGGCAGACACGTCGTGTCATGTGCAAAGCCACAATGGCTGGACTGCGGGCATCAGCGGGGGCAGCAAGAGATGGGCGTGATCGCCGTGATGCGTTCGCAGTGTAGGGAATGTGAGAGCGACTCTGTATGAGGTTTTGGTGTGTACGCAGTGCCTCTCGTAGCTATGATATCTAGAGTTGGCACCATGCAAAGCCGTTGCACAGCCAAAATCTCCGCAGGAAGGTGGAATGTGCACGAACGCATGCTGCACAGCAAGTTGTCCAAGGTTGCATCCTCACACATTCTACGACGAAATTCATGCAGTAAGTTGCCCGGTTAACATCTTGCCCAATCTTAAGCAGCAAGTACGTACTTCAAGCGTGCTGACGTGCCAACAGCTTGTCACCGAGGACAGCAGAAGCACAAACAACATGTAGTCTGCCATCTTTTAGTACTTCTGCTGACGATGCGTTTGACAGCTCAAGGTGGGGCTGACCAAACATGTATTCCCTAACTACAGCCACCCGAAGTTCAAGTGTTCTCGCACTAATAGCATAGCGATATGATAACGTGGGGTCATGATAAACCGGATGGCCACGATGTACATACCCTCCCCGTTTGGGCATGGCAGGATGTAATCAGCGCTTGGTCAGCTGAGTTTGGATTGTTCTTGATTTGGGTGTACACCAGAAGCGTGCATAAGGTCCGACATAAGGTCCTGCATGTGCATCATGGCATGGCATATCATAATGCTGCATATTCCGCATATTTTTTTTTGGGCACTGCCTGGACCCTGTTGCCAGCTGCAAAAGTACTGGAACAACTGACAGCATGCGAGGCTGGGCCATGCTTGTGCCCGCACAGGTGGCAGTGGGGCAGCTGAGGCACTCATGGCTTCTGGACCAGTGTCCTGCGCACAGCTGGCAGTTTGAGCTGGTTGCCTAAGCTGTAGCTTGCAGCTGTTCACGTCAGAACAGCTGTAGCTGCTCGCACCTGCTGCTGGT
Organism: Haematococcus sp. NG2; assembly: GCA_004335575.1. Taxonomy (NCBI): domain Eukaryota; kingdom Viridiplantae; phylum Chlorophyta; class Chlorophyceae; order Chlamydomonadales; family Haematococcaceae; genus Haematococcus; species Haematococcus sp. NG2. The sequence goes on along the minus strand of QAXD01000157.1, from coordinate 556,133 downwards.
GCTGCATGGGGGATAGCCATGTGCCAGGTGGGGGCTGGCGGGGCGCCATGCTGCCCCCCAGCCTCGCAGCTCGGGCACGCACCCCCACACCACCTGCCTTCCACCCCTCCACCTTAACAGCCACGCAGATGGGGACAGGCAGGCGCACGCGAAGTGCAGCCGCTGCAAGCGCCTCACCAGCAGCTAGGGCATCCACTGGGCAGACCCCTGGGAGTGCAGCACCACGAAGTACAGCAGCAGCAGCTGCTGCTGCAGGGACAAAAGCCCAGTTAAAGACAGAACAGCAGGACGAGCCAAAGGCACAGCTTAAGGGCGAGCCTCAGGCAGAGGCTAAGGCGCAGCCACAGCCCCGCAGCAAGGACAACACCAAGGTGAGCAGCAAGCGGCGCAGTTTGAGCAGTACACGCAGTACAAAAACCGCTGCAGCGGAGACAACATCAGCTGCTGTGCAGCGGAAAGCTAGGCCAACACCTGCTACCAGAGCCACACTTGCCACAGGTGCTGTTACGACACTAGCCCCGGGCCAAAGGAATGCACGCAGCAGCAAAGCAGCGGCTGAGCCACTCGAGGCCAGCAGCAGGCCTGCGAGTGATCCAGCAGCAGCAGCAGCTTCTGCTGGGGCGGCGGCTGCTTCAGGTGCAACAGGTGCGCTTGCAGGTGTGCACAGCCCTGCAGGTGCCCACGCCAGTGTGAGGCCTCGCAGCACAAGGCGCAGGGGCACGACCCAGTCAAAAGGTCCACCCAGCTCAGCTGTGGATGGGGCTGGTGCACATGCCGCACGCCCAAGCACCGCGCCTGGCACGGGAACCATTCCTAGCAGCAGGCTCACACGCATCCTCCTGGCTGCCAGGCTCACACCTCTCAGCCCTGCACATGTGGCTGCAGCTGCTGCTGCTGCAGCTGCGCCCCCACCGCCAGCCGCTCTGGCCGCTGCAGTCGATGCTGCAGCCACTGCCCGAGCCGCAGCCACCAACGCAGCCGGGGAAGGACCTGCACGCCCGGTAGTGTCAGTACTGAAGCGCCGGCGTTTACTCCCTGTGGATGGCAGCCCCTATGTCAGTCCTGCCGCAGCCACGTCCCAAGCAGCACCAGCACCAACAACAGCACGAACAACAGCACCAGCAGCCGCGGCAGCGCGAACAAAAGCAGCAGCACCAGCAGCAACAACAGCAAGATCGCCCCCAGCTGCGCCATCCCCGGCAGTTGCACCTGAAGCAGTGGCACACCGCACAGTGGGTGCGGTTGGCAACATCCCTGAGCCTGGCAGGATGGGCGCCAGTGGCACCATGGCACCAGGGGCGGCAGCCGCTGCTCCTGCACCATCTGCTGTTGCTGCGTCCCTCTCGCTCACCTCCCTACAATCCCTGAAGCGTGGGGGTCTGCCCCCAAAGAAGACCACGTTTGCAGTGGATGCAGCAGCTGTGGCGGGCCCCCCTGCGGCTGGTGCAGCCACTGCTGTGCCTTTCCCGCGCAGCGAGGGTGCTCATGCACCAAGCGCCGCAGCTGCTGCAGCAACAGCAGAAACAGAACCATCAAAAGGGGCGGCACCAGCCGAGCCTGCGCCAGCCGGTGTGCACAGGTCTGCACGCATTGCGGGCAGAAGGGCGCGCATGGCCGCTACAGAAGCTGCAGGGGCTGCAACAGACGCAGGGCCTGAGGCCCGGGCTGGTGCAGCCGCACCACCCATACCTCATACGGCAGCAGCAGGAACCATGGTGCCAGGGAACCGGGGCCCTGGCCGGCCCCGTAAGCACCCATTGCCTGGAGCAAGTGCAGCTGCAGGAGCGCAAGCGTCGCCACCTGTACCTGCTGCCCCACCTGCAACACAGAGCAGAGATGGGCAAGGGAAGCGCGTGCGCGGCCGGCCTCGCAAGCATCCACTACCCGAGGGCGGCCCTGCCCCAGCAGCTGCCAAGAACCGGCGCAAGAGGCCACCTGTGTCGCAGGCCTCACGGCCTCTGACCCTCCTAGGTGGGGGCTGTGCATGCATGTCGGTGTGCATTTTAATCGTGTGCCAGTATTGGGCGCATGCACGCTGGGTGTGAGGTAGATTGTGGCATACAGATGTACCCCCAGCCGCCGCTTGGCTGGTATGTTGGTCGTGTTCACAATCATTGGATGCGGTGGGGTACAGTCATCTTTCTAAACCAGCATCAGGCGTCGAGGCCGCGTGCAGAGCTGCGGCCATGTGAATGCCGAGTGCTTCAGCCACTTCTGCAACTTCTTCTCTTCCCACCACTTCATCTGCCTCTGTTGTCCTTGCCGCCTCTGCTGCCGCTGCCGCTGTCTCCTGGCTTCCACTTTTCGCGCTTTCTTCCTGCGTTTTGCAGGTGTGCCCAAGCGTGGGCGGCCACCCAAGTACCTGACGGACACAGCGGCTGCAGAGCTGCTGGCTGCCGTGCTAATGCAGTCCGGCAGGGCCTCCCAACCCCCAGCAGCCCCAGCAACTGGGCCCACATCAGGGCCCCCTGCTGCGGGTGCTGCTGCTGCTGCAGGGACTCAGCCACAGCTGCACCTGCACCAACACCTGCATCTACAGCTTCAGCCCGGACCGAAGCCGAAAGGCAAGCGGAAGGCGAAGAGGTCAACACAGTTACCAGCAGCAACAGGAGCAGGTGGGGTTGGGGTGCAGAAGCGCCGGATCGGTCGCCCGCCCAAGCTCAGCTTGCTGGCAGGGGCGGCAGGCGCGATGGCGCGGCTGGAAGCACTGGAGCGGCGCGCCTCTCCCAACCAACCAGCCAGCGCCAAGCGGGGACCGGAGCGGCCGCGCAAGGCCGTGGCACCGGAGGCTGTGTCAGCAAGGAGCCCAGCAGCAGCAGCGCCAACGTCAGCAGCAGCAGCGCTAGCGGCAGCAGCGGCGCTAGCGGCACCGGCAGCACCATGACCGATGAATGGGTGGAGGCAGAGACAGCCCCTCCCCACCCTCCCAAACAGGGGGGTGCGCCCATAGTGTGGTGTTAGCTTGCCCACTGGGCAGCAAGGCAACACACATGCAGGGTGCTACTGATACAACATCATGCAACATGAGTACATAACATACCAGGCATGATAATAAGTACAGAGCATGTCAGGCAACAGACGTGCAAGTGACTACTCACACAGTGTCATGTAACATAACTACATACACAACATACCATAACAAGAAATGGTGGCACTGGCGGCCATCGCATCCAGCCTGGTGCTCCACGCCCAACGGATCAAGGCCGTGTCAACCTGACTGGATACTGCTCCAGAGCAGTCTCATGGCGTATTGCCTCAGCCCTCAGGTATCAGCTTACAGCTAACACATGTAGGCAGGCTGTAACATGCGGCAACTACATAATGTGTGTAGTGGGCCACATGCATGGTTTCATGGACCATGACATATGCAGATATGCTCGGCAGCAAAGCATTGAGCAGTTGAGCTGGTTGCGTCACTCGAGGGATGCGCTGAACACGTCCTAATGGATGCGATAGATTATATCCTATGGGTTGGCTGCACCTAGGCAGTTCTCACACGGTCTCGTTACACTGCTTGCCAATTGAATGGATGCAGCCATCAAGCGTCAAAACGGAATCCCCATGCGTCTTGTTGTATGAAATAGGATGTCTAGACCCGGCCAGTCTCTGCCTGGGGCTGCAGCTGGGTTCCTATCAGACAGCAGCCCGTCAAGGAGCACCTTCAGGGTTTGCATGAACCCTAGACCCTAAAACCTCGCACATGCACGCACACCTTAAGCTGCGGTTAGTGATACCAGGTCATAACCCAGGTTGGAAATGCATGGCGTTGGTGGTTGCTGCCAGCATGGAAGGGGAGGTGGGATGAGGGGAAGTGAACACCCAATCCTCAACAGCTGCCTCGCCAACGCCCAAGCACACACGATGCAGGAGTCAGATGTCACACACATGTCAAACCAAAGAGTGAGCGACACCAGCAAAGCAAGCAGCCGCGGCTGCGCACAAGGCAAGCAAGGGCAAAGGATGGTAACATCCAACACCTACGTCACCGCCAACACTTCCTGAGCACATGAGGCCCTGTGCAACCTGCACTGAACACAACACGAACATCATCAGCGCCACCTCTCACAAGCTCTCTCCTGCCACGCACTTGGCGACAAGGGACACACAACTGCCAAGCACACACGCCACCCCGTTGCCCCTCCTGCAGCATGCACATGCCCTCCTCCCAGCAGCACCCCAGCCCCAGCTTCAACACCAGCACCAGCCAGAGGCTGTGAGGGCCTGTAAATATGTAGCTGGTCCCCCGCTTGCAGCAGCACTGACAGCATTCCATGCCAGATGCCGCCCGTTTACTGCTGCTTGCACTCAGGGGGCTGCTCCTTGCCGCCCTTGGCCCCGCCCTTCTTCCCTGCAGCAGCAACAATAGGTGCGCAGCAGCAGGGTGGTTTGCACAGAGGTGGTGCTGTGCCCGCCATTCCGCCAAGGGAGCGGCTGTTGCATGCAGTGGCACAATTGCTTTGAGCTTGCTTGGGCAATAATTGACCTTGGTTGAGTCCGTGCAGCTGTGGCCTCATGCAGAACAAGACAGGGGCAGGTCTGTGCACGTGCATCAGCATCCGAGCATGTGCTCTTTTGAGACAACCTTGTCAGCACAGCTCTGCGCCATGTGGCCAAGTGACAGCATGTCCCAAGCGCCCCATCACTCACCCTTCTTGCCCTTGGCAGGGGCCTCATCCTCCTCATCCTCGTCCTCCTCATCCTCATCCCCCTCCTCCATGCTGCACGTGTGACCACAGCAGCAAACACCACCAGTCAACAAGACAGCATGGCACACGTCACATGCCAGCCCCAGGTGCGACCTGCGTGCCTGATGTCTGAAACTGGCGCTCAAGATGTCTGTGGCTCTAGCGCTCACAAACACACCAGCACGACATTATCCCGTGCTGGTGCACTACCAGCCTACCAAACGCCCCTTCCCCACATGTATTCCCTCCCTGCACGTATTCCTCCCTAATTCCATTCTTCTATCCCCTTGCTGTCCCATGCCACCTGTTTCCTCATCCCAGCACATCCCATCCAACCCACCTATCCCATCCTTGGTTGTTTCATCAGCGCCAGCACCCCTCCCCCCCCACACACCGTCCATGGCCCTGTCCCTCATCCCCCCTTGCTCAGTTCCCTCAGTTCCCCTTGCTCAGTTCCCAGCCGCTCAGTTCGACTTTCCCCCTTGCTCACCCCTCCTCATCCTCGTCCTCGTCCTCATCGCCGTACCCAAACTCAAAGGGAGGCTCGTCCTCAATGGCTTCCCCGGTGTACCAGCGCACTGCGTTGGGGATGATCTTCTCGTGGATGGTGGCGCCCACCTGTACAAGGGTTCAGCGTCCAGCATCGAGGGTTCAGGGTTTGAGTGAGGGTCAAGGCTACAGCACATGGGGGCAAGGAGCAGTACAGAAGCTCAGCATACTAACACAGGGCCAGTACAGCAGGTGACTGCAATGCAGCAGCAGTGCAGCAGGTCGTTGCAGCACAGGAGCACCCAAGTGACTGTAAGGACAGCGGGGCCACCACTAGCAGACAACAGGGCGCCCGGCTACCCGCCTCTTAACGAGTGCATCAGACCGCGCACAGTGCACAGCACTCAGCACGACTGTGCTGTTTTCCCATGAGTGTATGGTGTATACCGCACCTCGTAGTCGGCCTCGATCAGGTTCTGCAGCTCCTCCATCTGCTCCTCGTCCACCTCATCGTCCTCGCCCGGCACGTCGGGCGGTGAGAAGAAGTTGAAGAACGAGTCCACCTTCTCCGTCTTGATCTGGGGCTTGGCGTCAGGCTTGCCACCCTTCTTGGGCTTCTTCTTCATGATCTTGATCGTCACGTCCTTGCCTGTGGGGTGCATGGGGGTGGTGCCGGGTGGGGTGGTGGTGGGGAGGGTGGTGGGGGGGGTGGGGGCGCAGCAGGGCCGGGGGGGCGCAGCAGTACACAAAAGCTGGGAGTGAGGAAGCTATTTCCCCAACCTCTGCCCCACAACTGCAGCCCCCGGTATGGTGCATGGTGCATACGGTAGGTGCTTCTAGCAGCATGGGGTATGGATGTGGCAAGGTGATTTAACCCCAAGGGCCTGGGGAGGGCCCGTGAGGCAGATAAAGCCTTGCGCGTTGCTCTCTGGAGCCTATCAGCTAGGGCCCTCACAGCGCCTGTCCTTTAGAAAAGGTGGGCTAGGCCGTAGATAGTTGGACTCCAACAGTGCTGCTGTCGGTGACTGACGCATGCACATGCCGGGCTCACATGACTACACCTTTGTTCCATCACACAGTGCGACACACCACGGGGACAACCCACGGGCTATTGGGCCAAGTGCTGTGCTGATGTGCTGCATGCTTCATGCACCTGCGCCAGCCGCAGTGGATATGCAACCAGAAAGCATGTGCCACTGCGAGATATTGAGTTCGTATGCATTGGTGCCGTTGCACGCACCAGCCTTCCAGTCGATCTTGGTGCCCTCAGCCTTCTCCAGCACACCATCATCCTCAGGCAACATGAAGTACGTCTTCTCCAGCACGCTGTTGGTGAAGAAGGGGTTCTCCCTGCGGGCAACACCAGAGAACGCCACCACGTTGAGTCACTGCCTTGTGACATGTGCTCCACTGCTGCAAGTTGTGTGCAAGGGCCATGCTGTATGCATGGCGCATGCCGGCATGCGTGATCAAAGCCTTTCCAGCGCTGCCACACCAGCTCTACACCGAGCGTCCAGCCCTCAGCCATGCTTGCCACACATCACGGCCCCATCCATGCATGGCCCATGACCGCCATGCCCCAACTGTGAGGCCTATCAGGCTGGCTCCCCTTCGTGTTCATAGCACTGCCAGAGTTCCGCATGCTGAACTCTGGCAAAGCTGGGTGCTGGGACGCAGCATCCTGTTACGGACTCGTGACCAGACACACGCAGCGCAACCCTCCCTGCAACGCGCTACACGCACTTGAAGAAGAAGCGCAGCTTGAAGCCGCGGGGCAGCCCCTCCTCAAGCAGGCTCTCACTCTGCAGTCATTGCAAGCCATGCAGCACAGGCTCTGGTATGTGTGTCAGCAGCCACATGCTGGTCAAGCATGTAACATGGACGTGAATGTGCATGGGCTTGTGCTCCGCTTGGCTGCATGCTTGGCTGCATGCTTGGCTGCATGCGTCATCAGGGTTAACGGTTCCGGCTTTGGGCTTCATGATCGGCAACCAGAAATGCGCAGCTCGACCAGCAGGGCACGAACTTGTCACGATGGCAGTGCAACATCCAGACCCGCATGGCCACCTGTCCCATGTGGGAAAGTCCCCCATGTTTGCCGTGTCCAGATGCTGCTCATGATTGACATGCTGAGCACTCACGGTGATGTTGGTCAGGTAAGACAGCACCTCCAGGTCCTTGTCCTTGATCAGCTCAGCTGTGATGTCGGACTTGAGCAGCACAGTCTCCCAGAACTCAGGGATGCCGTTGTCTGCAGCCACCAATGCACAGGGTGCGATGACACCGGTGCATGTGCATGGCATGGGGATTCCAATGGCCTCGTTCTGCCATTACGCCAAGGCCAGTTGTCTGCAATGATTGTATAAAATTGCACTAACCACAAGGTGTGGTCAGGCATGCACTGGATGCGTGCTGGCCGCCATGCTACCTCCGATGGACACCATGCGGCGCACTGGCACAGTCCCATGCAGCAACACAACACTCACCAGGGGTGCTGTCTGCTGGCTCGCCCTCCTGAGGAGGAACAGCCTTTGTGCCGCTCACGATCTCGGCACGCTCGGCATACAGAGGGGCTGTGCAGCGCAAACATCAAAACCCCAGATCAGTTCGCATCTGTCACCTGACCCAGCAGCTCGCCACTCAATGCTTCAAGTCCGAAGCGCCGCTGCGCATTTTCAGTCACAGCCATCGCAATATTCGAGCTATAAATGCACCGAGTTGATGCTGCGTGCAAGTGCGAATGATGCCCGCGACGCCTATTGCGCACCATACAGCTTCTCGTACTTAGCCTCCAACTCAGCGCGCTCCTTGCGGAACTGTTCCTCGATCTCCTCGTGCTTGTCCTGCAGCTGCTGCAGAGCCAGCACACGACGCTTCACAGGCGCGGGCAGGCCATCCACAAACTCCTCAGGGCTGGCATCGAGGCCCAGCTCCTGCATCTTCTTCTGCGGAGGCATCGCAAGACAGGGAGCCCCGCGTTCAACATGCAGGAAGGGACAACAGATCACCCAAACGTGCGCATATATGCACCCTGGGTGGTGCGGTTGCTTCATGCTGAGGCTGCTGCCACAAGCTGCCATTTGGGCGGTGCCGTCATGGTGCGACGGCACGCTTGGCGTAATGGCAGCAAACCACAACGACACACGCAAAATGATTAAGGCACTGCGACGCTGCGCAGCTGCACCAACAGCCCAGTGGCTGAGCATGCCGACTACTCACTTCGATCAAGCTCTGCTCGCCAGCCATTTTTTCAGCGCGCCGTGAAACACGGTGGATCGGATTCACAAGGGCGCAGCAAAAGGTTCACCTGTCTAACCACTCAACCGAACTCCTTTTTTGTTTTCCCTTTGCCGATCACTGCTTCAAGCACCTTAACTGCCCTTGGTACTTCCGTGACAGAACCACAAAGTTGTACAGCATGCATTCTCTGTTCAAACCCCAGCACCAATAAGCTTCATGCTCGGGCGTGAGTTGTAACTTACTTAGAGCTCTCAGATCTTTGGTTACTGGGTACTAGCCCTCTCGGTCCGAGGCAGATTTTGCTCTGCTTCCAAGCTGTCCTCGGTGCATCTCAAACGCTACATCTCGGTGCGCCTGATCTACTGCTTTTGGACACGGAAACACGCAACTAGGCTTTTACGTTTTAGCGATGCATGCATGCTGGGCAACATGCAAGTGCTGCGTGCTGTCACCCACAGCACGTTGCTGTCCATGCCTGTGTTCAGGCCCAGGAGCTGCGCCCCAGCGCCTCATCCGGTCCTGCATCACCCGCTGGACACCACCCACAATGCTTCAGTGCAATGCGCCTCGTGCTCATCACACCACCTCCCAGTTCACCAGCAGCTGTCATGTAGCCCACACTCCCACCTCCATGCACCGCATAGCATGTGCTGGACGCCTGCGTGCTTTGGCCCTTGCCCCACGCCCTGGGGTCGTGCATGTGGCAGCTTCTCCAATGCCCCGCACCACCACGCCCCCACTCACCACCACAACAGCTACTGCACCATCTCCGGTCATGGCATCAGCATGCGTCGCAGCAGCCGCGTGCGCATGCCCCCGCCGCCACGCCCATGCCGCGCACGTGGGCGGTACAGCGGTACGCCGTGGGCAGCACATGCGGCGGTACGCTGGCTCAGTTGACTCAGACGACGAAGGGGACCACGGGGAGCATGACAGCAGCAGTACAGTGGCGGGTGCAGGAGGTGTGGAGGACGCAACAGATGACACCTCACGCCGCACGGGCCCCGCTGCTGCCCCAGCTGCTGCAGCAGGCGTGGGCGCGGCGGCAGCAGCAGCAGCAGCCATGAGCGGGGGTAATGGAATTCCTGCAGGTGCTGGTGCTGCGGCTGCGGCTGCTGCTGCTGCTGCTCCTGCTGCTGCTGTACCAGGCGCACCACCAGCCAGGCCGGCATCCCCCACCCCCAGTAGACCACTGACACCACAGGAGCAGGAGGTGCGCGTGCAGTGGCAGAGCTTCAAAATGTTTGAATTGGGGTGCAGGGCTCAGGGTTTGGGTTTGTAGGTGCGCTGCGCGACCTGAGCACACATGTGTGTTTGTAGTGTTGCATGACACACAGCTGGTTCAGTGTTGCATGACACACAGCTGGGTCAGCGCAGGTCAGCCTGTCTGGGGGCCACAGCTCAACATACATGTGGTCTAAGCCGTGTAGGCTGGGGTGGCGAAGGTATGGATGGGCTGCCAAGGTACCAAGGCTCGAGCCGGGTTTCAGCCCTCCACGTCCCCACCATTATTATTACTTACCACCCCCTGGTACAAACGTGTTTAAACTGCACATGCATGCTTCAAGGGTAGTGCGACCCCCCGCGCTGTGTGCTTATTGTGTGACCGCACACGCTCACGTGTGGCAGGCGCTTTGGGACGTGACGCCAGCGCCACAGGACAACGCGTGGGAGACGGTGGGTGTGCAGGGTCCCATCCGAACGCATCCAGTGGGAACCGTGTGCCAGCTCGCATGCGTGTCAGCTCACACAGGGGCTGACCTGCAACAACACATTTAAATCCTCTGGGCTACGCTGCGTCTGCACTGTTACCAGCAATACGCGCTCCACTAATCGGGAGTTCTGGTATATTACATGGCTATATCACGGTTTATTTCAAGGTACTGTTGCGTGTGCCTCTGACTCCCCAGGTGGAGCACCGGCTGAGGCACTCGCCCACACTCGGCACACACTTCACGCCGGCCCAGATGCTCAACCCGTTTGATGACCACCCCATCGTGGGCGGGGAGGGCGTGCAATACATCTTGTCATCCCGTGCGCATGGTGGCCCGCTGATGTCGGGCTACTGGTGGGTGGCCCTGCAGGCAGGGTGGCTGACAGCAGAGGGGTTTAGGGTTTTGGGGTTTTGGTGTTTAGGGTTTTAGGGTTGCATCTTTCCACGTCACACATTCCGTACATGTGAGGTTGTGCTTGCGAGATTGTCTTTTGCCGGCCTGAAACAAAACCGACATGGAGGAGGTGACTAGTGCTGAGGCTCCCCCCTCCCCGAGCACACAAGCACGACCCATGATCCCCCACCCTCCCCCACCACCCGCGCGCCGCGCAGGGCCATCACCCTGCTGGCCACCCGCGGCCGCGCGTTCCCAGCCACACCCCTGGCTGTCTATTTTGGCTACTCCCTCATTGTGGTCACGGCGCTGATGACCCACATGGACAGTGTGATGGTGCGGGTGTGGGAGGGGCTTGCCGGGGAGTTAGATTGTGTGAGCCGCGTCATCAGCACGCAGCGCCACTATCACACCACACGCATGTGCACTATGCATGCCCGGTCAGTAAATGAACTGATAGTGGTCAAGCTGGTAATGCAGCAGCGGGGTGCAGGTTGCCTGACGCCTGCTGCCTGGTGATCGATTTGCAAGCTGTGGTCTTGGTTTGCTGGTTCCCTGCCTCCTGGCTGCTTGTGCACACTCCACATCGCACACATGCAAAGGATGTGATACATGACCGAGGCGTCAACGTGTGTGACTAGATGGTGTGCCTGTGCTGTTCTCTCCTGTGCCCGCAGCCGCACAAGGATGCGATCGTGGGGATACAGCAAGCCGTGAACATGATCGGTACGTCCGGCGTGGTCCGGGTTGGGACTATATTGTAGATGGTGCTCACACAGGTTCAGGGGTAAGGGTTTATGAAGATGGATCAGATTGGATCGTCTCACAGATCCAGGTTGAACTGAAGGGTTGAGGTTGAGGGGCATGACTGACGTGTCTCAACTACAAGAGGGACCTGCATGCTCTGACAGCCTGGGACTTGGAGCTTGGGCTCACTTCACCGTTGCAGCATGTGGTTAGAGTTACTGTAGCAACAGGGAGGTCTGGAGATCCAGGGCTGGTTCAAGGGATGAGACCTGAGGCGCATGTCATGCAGCACTCACACAGGGCAGACTTGTTTTGGGTTTACGGAATGAAAGACCCTAAACCCTACACCGTTGGCCATGCATAGTATGTGTATGAATACTACATGTACTAGCTACTGTCGACCCGTGCAGTTTTTGCTAGCACAGTAACAGCCATACTTGTGTGGTCTGCACCCTCTGCTGCAGGTGTGGCGCTGTTCTTCCTCATGGGCTTCCGCACCAACTCCTCCTACGACCGCTGGTGCGTACTGCTGGCCCTTCACTACAGCCTGTGTAACCGCTGGTGTGCTTTATTGAAGTATGGGCCTGCCTTCACTTCAGCGAACAGCTGTGCGACAGCTTGCCTTGACCTCTTCCAGTGTTTCCCGTCAATGGATGTGCTGCGATTACTCCATTGCAACAGCTGGTGTGTACAGAAGCTTGGTAGTGTCGCGCATGGCATACAGCGCACAAAGGCGACAGAAGCATGAAACACGCCCCACCTACACTTCAGCTTGTCGGCACCTGTGTCTCACTCTTTGATCACTCACATACCAGTCCATCATCTCACTTGACATGTGTGGACGGACGCACCCACTGAACACAGGTATGAGGCGCGCCGCCTGTGGGGCAATGTATCCGCCAGCCTGGCTTCCATTGCGGCTATGCTAGCAGGTGGGACATTCAGTTATATCCTATACATCATATCTTCTAACTTAAAATCAGTTATATCTTATAGGTTATATTTGAGCTTGGTACGGTCAGGTTGCCTCAGCGGGTGGTGCATTTTGGTTGTGGCTATCCAAGGGCTGCGGTTATTCTATCTACCCTGGCAGGTAGGGCATTGAGTGAGGCATTCAAGCGATGTGTGGCTGCTGTGGCTGTTTGAGCAGGTGGCACACTCAGTTTATGGCTGTCCCAACAGGTGGGCTTTTGATGGATGGGGCAGCAAGTGGCTGCTGCCGTCACTGGATTTTGGTGTGCTTCGTGTGTTACAATTACGGTCACGCAGCTGGAAGAACGTGGATATCATCTATGAATGTGTGTGTACAAAGGGGGAGGTTCCTTGGGTGGCTGCCTGATGGTGGCCTGCCAGCAGCAGGGGCTTGCGCGTATGAGGTGCATGGCGTGGTGCAAGTGGGGAAGTGAAGATGAGCAATGATGGGTTGGGACCCACGGTTGGGACCAAATGTTTAGCTTATTTAAGTGGATTTCGGTCCATATGTGGCTGGCCCACAGGGCCCAAACCATTCTCCCGTTGTCCTTTTATTTACAGCACATCCTTTGCCTGCTTATCGTTTGGTACGTGACATGAACTAGCAGTGCTAGGCTACTAGCAGTTCTATAATATCTCATGAAATTATGATACCCCCCTGCAGCCGGCTCCATCAAGTCCAAGGCGCTGTCCCAGTCCATCCTGCGCTGGTCCATCATGTACGCCATCTGCCTCAAGCACGCGATGCGCAATGAGGAGGTGGGCACTCTGGACAGGCTGGCGGTGGAGTTTGGGTCCCGGGGCTGTGGAGGTTTTCTTTACATGAGGCTGAAAACTCTACATGTTTAGGAGATGTACAATGATTGTGTTAGAAAACAGGTGGCAGCTGTCTGGGCCTGAGTTGCACCATGGGGGTGTGGGGTTGGGTTTAGATTTAGACTGTTTAGGGTTAGGTTTAGGGTGATAGAATCAGGGTTTCAGGCTCAGGAAGCAAGATGGTGGCGTGCACTCCACAGGAGAGGGGCACCGTGCTCGAGTTGTAAGGTTTGTGTATCAGTCGCTGTTATATCATGCTACAACTGTGCTGTCAGGCTCCGGCATGCAGACACATCTGTGAAATGCCGTGTGATTATTATTATTATTATTATTATTATTATTATTATTAACTGTGCTGTGGCCCGGCGTGCACAGGTGCTGGACGAGGCACGTGATGTGGTGATCTCACCCAAGGAGCTGGCTGACCTACGCGCTCAGCAGGTGTGTGGGGCGGGTGCGCGCTGCTGCCTGCCACTGTCCTGCAGATCTGCCGAACCTGCCGTTGTTCTGCTGAACCTGCCGTGGTTCTGCAGATCCCAATCCCCCTCATGTGTTTGATATCATCCCACTGTACTGTTCGTGCATTACTGTATCACTTCTTTCACCACCACATCATGTGCTCAGGCTGCCCTTGAATTGTGGACTATGCGGCCTGGCCAGCCTACACGCCTTGACCCCTTGTTTCCTGCATATGAGTTTGATGACCACTGAAGGCTGAACCATCCTATCAGTTCTAACCATAGTATATCATGATGATGAGACACATCGATTCTGTTATAATGTTTTACTACAACAGTGACGTAATGGGCTAATGGCGCAACCTGGTGCGCCTGCAGGTGAAGCAGCGGCCCATCTACTGCTGCATGCGCGCATGGAGGTGAGCGCAGGTGTTGGCCATGCAGCCTGGATTGGCATGCACATGCTGCCTGCTGGACATGTCCTGGTGCCAGGGCCTGTGCGTCCACGTTATGGGGCTGACAGCGCCTTGAACCAACGCGAGCAGTGGGAGGGCTGCTGAGCGCAACAGATGCACACAACGGCCTCACACAACCGCCACATGCAACTGCCTCATGTGCCGCTCAAGTGCCTCACTCAACCGCCACACACCCGCCCCACACAACTGCCTCACACCTGCCACACCCCCCCTGCTGTTTCTCAGTGCAATCAACAGCGCGTTCACCACGGGAGCGGCGGTGGTTGGGGTGTCAGATGTCAACCGACTGCGCGTCCAGGTGAGGGGGCAGGGCCAGTGCACATGTACAGTGTGCACATGCACAGTTCTTGTTTGAGGTGGATGGGTCAATCAGATGGCACATGTGCCTGCTTGATAGTTTCAGCCTTTCGGTATCCTGCACAGCTTCAAAATTCGTTGTGTTATCGTGTGAAACGGTTGTGTCGGCGGCGCCTGCTTATACTACTTCACAGGGATGGGTTTTGCTTAGGCTTTGCGTAGTTGCTGGCCTGGGGGCTGATGAATGGTTGTCCGTCTGTTGCAGGAGCAGCAATCAGGCAGGCTGCATCACGCTGGTTGTGTGACTGGCCAGGTGTGACAGTTTGCAACTGACTGGCCCGCACCGAAGCTGTCCACCTGTCAACCCTACAGACCACTCAATAAAGCTGGAAATGCTCGACCCTGACCACGCCCTGATACCCACCACAGACCAACTGCAGTTACCAACCGATCACAACCACCAACTGACCTCAACCACCACCAACTGACTGCAACCACCACCAACCAACTTTAACCGCCCAACTGCCGCAGGTGGAGAGGATGATGGAGACCATCCCCGCGATGAACCGCATCATGGGCACCCCCATGCCCTTTGCCTACGTCGTCCACCTGCGCTCCTTCATGGTGCGCCGGGCGGGACACGAACGGCCCAGACAGTACATGGACGGTCCAGGCAGTGCACGAACGGCACAGGCAGTGCATGAACGGCACAGGCAGTGCATGAACAGTCCAGGCAGTACGTGAACTGTCCAGGCGGTAAATGAACAGTCCACGCAGTGGATGAACGGCCCAGGCAGTACATGAACGGTCCAGGCAGCAGCACATTGGGTGCAGACAAAGTATGCCAAAGGTCAAGGCAGTACATAGGATAGGCAGCCCTTGTGGTGCAGGCAGTACATGCAGGAAGGCAGCGTCCAGACTATGTGTTGTCTGTACAGCACAAGCCAACTGTGCATGCCGGCAGCAGCTTGTTTGCTTGCATAAGTTGCTGTGATGTGCACGGCAGATGAGAGATGACATGCGTCGTGGCCATGTGGCGTGCCTTATGCACCCACAGCACCATGCGATTTGCTCAACCTCACCCCATGTTGCACGCATGCTTTTATGCATCCCTCATTCACCGTGTCGTGAACTGTTTGATGTGCTTGCATGGATCACACTCTCCCCTCTGCAGATCGTGTGGCTGTCCGCCATGCCCATCATCTACACACCCAGCTTGGGGTGGGGAGCACTACCTGTGACCTTCTTCATCGGTGCGTGGGCGCGTGTGGGACAGCGTTCTTCTTGTAGAGGGGCTTGTAAGGGGGCTTGGATTGTAAAATCGAGCCCGCCTACATGCAATGATTATATATGGGCGGGCTTGATGATATGATGCCGTGCTCGGCCTGCGGATGTGTGTTGCACTTGCATGTGCACATGGGACAACAAAAAGTACAGCCGCAGCATGCGTCATGCTGGATTGTGTGCCCCAGTCCATTCAGATGCTGGACGGCGGTTAACTGTGTGGTGCCCACACATCTTGTGGCAGATGTCAGCAGCTTCATGGCTTTTATCTAGGCTTGGTGCTCTGCCGTCATGTATCTTTCGATCTCTGCCCTGGCGCCGTGTATCTCTGCTATCAATAGATGCCTACAGGTCATAACACGTGCGTCATCACATCTCACAGTCAGGTCTTCTGTTGTCATGTTGTGCCATGCACGCTTGCACGTGGCAGGCTATGCGCTGTTGGGCATGGAGGCCATCTCCCTGGAGGTGGAGAAGCCCATGGAGCGCGACTTCAATGAGTGAGTGGGGTGGCAGTTTATGTTCTAATAAAGATGTTATAATATATGAAGGAGTACTGGCCATAAAAAGGGAGCAGAAGCACTGGCAACAACAAGTTAAACAGACAGGCAGGCAGGCACACTAGGAAGGCGAGCAGACAGACAGACAGACAGACAGACAGACAGACAGAAAACACATCAGATATGCACGCCAACAGCCCAACAGGCAGACACGCAGCTGAAGGCGGACCGGGTTCGTGCGCCAGGCCGGCTCTACTGCAGTACAACATGCGCACACAGTACAGCGAGCAAGCAGGGCAGAAAACATGCTAGCTGCTGCTTGGCCCGGTGGCTGTGCGTGGTCCTGCGTGGTCCTGCTGCCTAACCAATGAAGTACCTTTACCTGGCCCACTGGGCCTGTACTGTACCAGCTGTGGAAGTCACCAGCCGGCACTGCTTTCCAACAATGTGTGTTGCCACTCAAATCATTCACTTGACCCTCACTCGGATGAGTTGCATCATGTGTGTGCACTGTGTGACCCTCACTCAGATGGTTTGGCCCTCGCTCAGATGCGCTGCATCATGTGTGCGCACACAGCCTGCCACTCATTCATTCACTCGTTTGACCTTCACTCGGATGAGTTGCATCATGTGCGCGCACACACACACAGCCTGCCACTGGATGACCTGGTGGACGCCGCGTGCTCCTCTGCACTGGAACTGTGTAAAGACGTGAGTGCTGCTACTGCTGGTTTCTTTCTTCCCTTTCATCCTTCTTACTGTGTTTCTTCCTGTTGTTCGTTGATTTCTTTCTATGTGCAATTGTGTGTGTCTGTCAGTCTGGCCTGCATGTACCACTTGCCTGCCCGTCTTCCTTGAAGTGCTGCTGCCCTAGGCATGATGGCGGGTACTGAGCACTGCCTATTTCTGCAGGAGGGGTGGGTGTGGCTTGTGTAGGGAAGGAAGTGTATGAAGATCTGCAAGCACCGTTGCGGGCTGAAACTCTAGACTCATGTATACTTGATGTTCCCTGCTACGATACGTGTATGCACTTTGGGGGGCTCGTCAAGACTTTATCATGAGAGGGCTTTCAAACGGAGCTACACATACTGTTTCAGTCAGGACGCGCACTGTACATGATGCCGCACGGGTCCACACCTTCACTTGACTTGTTCGAGCATATCCCATCCACCCAGGAGCTGCGATGTCTCCAACCTATCCTCAGTCCTCACTCATCCTTCTCCATGCCGCAAGGTCCAGGCACGTGGCATGCCACTCCACACACCCCGCCCCACTCGTGCCCTGCAGCTTGACTTGGTCGTCCCGCCACACCCGGCCCCGGGTGCTGGCGCTGATCAGGCAAACACTGATCGCCAACGCCTGCTGCAGGTGGAGAAGCTGCCAGATACTGCCGTGGCTGCTGCTCCTGCTACTGCTGCTCCTGCCACATCGGCCGGCAATGGCACACCGTGAGGACCAAGCCGTCCAGTGGCGCCTATGGCTTCTGTAACATAACCACCGTTCGGTTGGTCGCCCTGGGGCAGCAGGTGGGGGCTGTGCTGCGCCCCGCGCCGCTGGAGGTTTTGCTGCTGCATACTCAGAGGATGTGATGGTGGATGGATTGGGCGCATGCCTTCAAGGATTTTGATGTATTTCCACACAGCTGCCGCCGCTGCAGCCGCCGCCGCCACTGCTGCTGCCCGCGCAAGCAGCGGGGGCAGCAGCACATCTGCCAGCAGTGCCAAACAGGGCGGACGGGAACTGCGACAGTGCGATGCGCTCATGGATGTTGCAGCTGTGGTTCAGATGGGCTTGTTTGTGAGTTGTGATGTGCCTTGCCTGGCAGTGGGCTGCCTCTTTTGCTGGGTGCAAGAACACGTGCTGTGGTTGATGTTGGATAATTGGGGCAAATCCCAACTGGTGTGATGGTAGTGGCACACCCCTGGTTGGGCGTCTGGAATCATCGGACATTGCACATGTGAGACGTCATGCTTGCCCAGAACCCACAGCAGTTGAGGTAAGGGTGCGGTGCTGGTTGTGCACAGTCACCCAGTACGGCTGGCCATGGGCCAGATAGCCGTTTCTGTTGGCAGTGGCAACCTGTTTTGTGTGGGACCTAGAACGCTAGCACGGGTGAAACCGGCTGTATGGCTTAGGGACTATGTTGGATATGGGTGTCAGGACGGCACCAACAAACTTTGGATGCTACATGCTTTAAGGCACGCAATGGAGCGTGCAATGCTGATCCCCATGTTGGACCTAGAAGCCCTTGCCTGGCTGAACGCTGTGACGACAGCAATAAGTGTGGGACGGGTGTGGTTTGTGTACCGTTTCCAGGCATCAGGCACATCCCTGTACGAAGGACGCAATGCAATGTGGGAACAAGGGGATTCTACAAGGGGATTCTGCACCCATGATGATGCATGATGATGTTAGGCTTATTGGTGTTGTTGCAGTAGAGCATACCGCACTGGCGAAGGGATGTGTATGGCAGGGCAGGCACAGGCCATTGCACTTGTGGGTGTCATTTGTTACAGTATTGTACATCCAAGCTGTGATACCCGACATAAGCTGCGTTATGTTGTGCAATGTACATCCAAATGAATCCTGGCAAGCAACAGCATTTGATCTTAAGTCTCACAACAGGACCTTCTGTTCACGTGTGTCGGCATGAATTGAAGCAACCACGCATTAGAGAAGCAGCAAAATGGCAATGGCCAGGCAGGAATAATCGGCGAAACCATACGGCTGTTATCAGCCTTCAAGGCTCTGCAATGGCAGAATCACATGCGTCATGTTTGCATGACTGGTGCAAGAATCAAGCAACGCTCTCATTGAAAAATCGCCCAGAAAATGTATCAGGGAAGAAAGAATTGAGATGAGCTGTGGCTCAAACCAATCAGTGTGTTCAGTCAACTTCACACCCTCCATGTGTTGGTAACCATCACACCAACATGTCCACTTGTACTGTCTCATGGCTTCCCATGTGCTTGAAGTCAAGATACCTGGCTGCGTCATGCCTGCAGACTTGCGTTGGGCAAGCGCCGATGCCCCAACTCACGCACTCAGCTGCCCACAAGTGCACCAAGTGGTGAGTCAGTGGAGGTGGGAGCCCTTCCACTGCGCAAGCTGTGTGGGTAAGCAGCAGCATGGTGGAGAAGCGAACACAGCCCAGTGCTGGCTTGGACCTGAGCGATCACATCACATGTGGCTCACATCATCCCAGCCCGCACCCACGCCACCTCTCATCATGCCAGCTGCTCCAGCAGCTCGTAGTCCTCCTCCTCCCACTCCACACCCGCAGCAGCTGCCCCTGCCTGCCCCTGCCCTGCTGCCACTCCCAGGTCCAGAGGCACAACAGCCGCCACAGCCGCCACGGCTGCAGCAGCCAGCATGCACGCAGCTGTGTGCAGGCCTGGGCGTCCACCCAGCTGCTGAGTACCTGAGGAGCTGCCACGCAGGTGAACTTCGGAGGCAGTAGCGTACTGCTGCTGCTGCCGCTGATGGTGGTGGTGGTGCTGCTGCTTATGGTGGTGCTGCTGGTGTAGCTTGGGGCCTTGGGCCTTGGAGCAAGGGGCCGGCATGGAGGTGGATGGTCCATAGGATGATGAATCATGAGAGGAGCAAATGTTGGTGGATGGGGCGCGGGGGCGGGTGGCATGGGGCGGGAGGGCACCCATGATGGTTCCCAGGTACCAGCCGGCCACTGCCTTAATGGCTGCCTCACTCTTTGCCACCTGCACACATGCAAGCAGAACGTTTGTGTTTGTGTTTGCAGGGTACTATACTTGAGAGGATGGCATGCTGGTGAGCATGCAGATGCTATTGAATGGTTAAGAATGGTTTAGAACTGGACAACTGATGCTAGCCGGGGGCATGCTCAGGTACATAACATTCCAAATACTGTAAGTGAAATAACATAGCCGCGGCGGTACCACAGGTTCTAGCTGCTTGATGGAGCCTGACAGAGCGGACTACACAGTGAAAACCAACCAGTGGCAGTCATGAACCAAAAGTCAGCTCCTAGTCCAGTTTTTCAGGCTCCGGCAAGCAGCTGAAAGCTGTGGTACGCGTCTGTTCAATGTCCACATGAAAAACCACAGCGTTTCACAGATGTTTCTGCATACGCCTCTGTTCTGTTATTGCAATTGAGAGGGCATGGATGGACCTCTACGTCCTCTAGCAATGGTGTTTCAGCTAATGAGTGTCAGGCTCCGGCATGCAGATTGCAGAAACATCTGTGGAATGATGTGTTCGTAGTATTATTCATACATGGATGGCCGCTCACCTGTGGGTGCCGGTCCAGCGCGTCCAGCTGCTCCAGGCTCAGCAGGCCCCCACGCACACAGCTGGCCGCCAGCCGCGCAACCGCCTCCTCACGCAGGGCACTGGCTGCCCCTGCTCCTGCTGCTACTCCCCTTCCCTGGCCAGGTGCTGCCGCCGCCGCTGCTGCCACGCTCCCCGCCCCCGCCAGCATGCCACCGGCCTGCGGTATGTTCATGTGATGCGCGTTGCCCTGTGCTGCTGCTGGCACAGGCCCTAACCCCCCTGCGGCCGCACCAGCTGCGTGCTGCGGCTGCGCGGGGGATGAGTGTGAGTGTGAAGGGGCGGGGGCGACTGGTGCTGGGCTCGCGTCAGCCCATGCCAGGATGGCCAGCAACACAGACGCCTCCCCCTCAGGCACCTGCACGGCGCATGGAGCACAGCATCATTACATGGCTGTGCGTGGTGAACCCATGGTGCCGAGGACCGCATGTATCGCATCGTTCTGGGTGTTGTCTTGTCCAACCCTCAAAGGTGTGTGACAGGCAGAGTGAGCGATGAAGCTGCTCAGGTCGCGAGAAGCAGCCCAAGGTGAACAGAGTCAGCCCAGCCAGACAAGGCAGTCAGGAGACACAGTCCACTCGTACCGAGAGTGCGTCATCCTGCAGCAGGTGCGCCAGGTCTGACTCGGGCAGCGTGCCGTACTGCTCATACCTGCAAGCAGTACAAGTGCAGCATGCTGTTGACATTTGGGTACGGAACCCAACCAGGTAGGCAGTGGAGGCAGAAGGCGCATCTAACACAATGCAGCCCTGCAGACAGCTGCCCAGCACAGCACCAAATGATCATTATAACCCTCAGCCCCAAACCCGAACCCAAACCCTCTCTGCTCCTTCTGCTGTACTGCACCGACTCCGCAAGCAGTACAGCGCAAGCAGTACGGTCCTCAAGCTGCAGTACGTACCGCATGGCGTCGCTGAAGTGCTGCAGGGCGCAGTTGCGTGCAGCGCATGCGAGCGACGCCGCGGCTGCTGTGCGTGCTAAGGACATGAGCGCCAGGCAGTTGGAGGGCTCAACCGACAGCTGCAGGGCGGCCAGGCACATGTTGCGTGCCATGTACAGCTGCGCGCAGGCGGGTCGTGCATGCATAGGTGAGGTGCGGCATGATCGCATAGATGGTGCAATGGCTGCAGTCCCATATGAGCATGTAAGCCATGCTGTCTGTGCCAATGTGCTGCTGCTGGCATCATCAACCGCTGCGTGCTATGCCCTGCCCTTTCCATCTCTCCTCCTTTTTGCTTTCGTGTCATGCCCTCACATGGCAGACACCAGCATGAGCATCCCAGGACCCTTGCCTTCTGCCGCCAATGCTGTTTAAGTCATCGTACCTGAGATAAAGAAGCGCATGCCAGGTCGCGGAGCAACGCGCTCAGCTGTGCCCCCACATCCGCCCCGCACGCAGCTGCGCGCGTGCTGCACGTGCGCTGAGACGCCAGTAGCACCTGGTTGGCAATCCAGGCAGCTGTGTCACAGCCGCTGGTGGAGGGCCCCACAGTGTGAGGGTGTGAGGGACGGTCCAGATCCTGTGTGGGGTGTGTTCAACGGCGGGCGAGGTTTGTGACCGGGATGCGCACATTTGTGGGTGCGTGTGGCGAAGCCGCATGAGGTGTGCACAGCACAGCCATGTTCATGTGGTACAGTGGCTGACTGTGCGCGCTGATGGTGGTCTTGGCTATGATATTCCTGTGCATGCGCATGATGTGCATGGACCCGCTGTAACTGACGCCGTGGTACTGACCTGCAGCACCAGCTCCATCACCAGCGCCATGTCCTCGTTGACTTCAGTCGTTTGCTCCAGGCTGCGCCGCTGCGCGTCCGCTGACAGAACCCCTGTGGCGATAGGAAGACCAATGGACCTGGCTCAATGCAGCCTGAACACTGGCTGACGTGCTGCAAAGCTGAATGGACGAGGCAGATGCGTCATACATCGTGCGTGCCCGGTGCAGCTATGACCGTCATCAGCCTCGTTGTTAACCACGAGGACCATTGTTAACACCATCCACTGCAGTAGCTGTAGCCCACACCGCGCACCGCAGAACACACGAGGCAGCCCCTCTTGCGCCTTTTTTGTGGCATAGCGCTGCACACCATGCCAAAGCTCCCGCACTTGGGCTGCCAAGGCCGTGTACTCAAGCGTATGAAGATGCGTGTTCATGTTAGAGATATAATATGCACAGTGTTCTTGCGAGGTGCAGCAGATTTATAGGCAAGTCAGTGACAGGTGGTTGAAATGTTGGTTGACGCACTGACTTGCTTTTTGCACGCCTGAAATGTAGGTTAGATGCAAAGGCCGACATAATTCCAAGTGGTACTGCAATAGAACAGTCACGGCCATGCGCGGTCCTCACTAAGAGACGTCGACTGTACTGGGCGCATCCAACGCAGCTGTTGCATTGAGATTGACCCTCTACAATGTCTACGAAATATCAAAAGCCATATACCATCCCTGAGGGCTTCCCAGCTTTGTTAAAGGGGTTCACTAGGGAGGTGCTCCGCGCACAGGTACTTTCAAGTCTGGGTTGTATTCATCTTCTTCTGTGCCATGCTTTCAGCAGGTTTCGAAGCTCGCAGCGCAAGCTGACCTATGTTGTATCTTGCAGCCCGAGAACATATATGAATTCGGAGCACAATACTTCAAGGATCTTCTTGCAAGCGGGAAGGGCGGTGAGGCATCTGGTCGAGGAGCAGATGATGCACCGTCCACCAGTGCAGGGCTACAGAGTGTGCACCAAACTGCTGCCACTCTCGATATTGCGAAGCTCACGCCAGCGGAGCTAGAACCCCTCATTCTGCGTGAGTGCATGGGGAGGCAGCATGCAAGGCTTGCCATGCGTGCCTGGGCTGCGCGTGTACACGTACGCCCCAACGTATGCTTGCACCAAGTACATGCTCCGCCCACAGCTGCTGCAAGTGGTCAACGCAACAGTGTGTGCTGTGCGTGCTGTGCTGCGGCTGCAGAGCTGTTCCTGGAGGCGGACACAGACCACAGTGGGTACCTGGACCGTACTGAGTTTGCGCGCGTGCTGCAGTCAGCCAAGATCAACCTGTCAGACAGGTGAGACTGCAGCACAGCAGCTGGCGCAACAGACCCTGCGCACCAGCCGCAGGCCATGCAGCTGGCAGGGGCTGTGCAGCACATACTTCATGCCGCACACATTGCCTGCTGCCAGCCATGTGTGGTCATGTTGTGCAGCAGGCATCATTTTCACACAGTGTAGCAGCACTACAGTGCATGCTGAGAGAGCCGGCAGCTATGCAGCATGGGAGGGGCCCATCGCACTGACCTGCTTGCTTGCATCACTGTGTGCATCACTGATGGCATGGTCACTTGTGCCGCGGTACGCTCACTCCTGGTGCTGCAGCAATACGTTCACACATGGTACTGCAGCACGTTCACACATGGTACTGCAGTACACTCACACATGGTTCTCACAGCTGTGCACTGCTGCGGCTGCAGGCAAATCCGGCAGATTCTTGCCGAGGCGGATGACAATGAGGATGATGTGATCCAGTACAAGGAGTTCCTGCCAGTGATGGTGGATATCCTGCAATCCATCAAGGTGTGTTTGCACCGAGCATGGGTCCAGAACACAAAAGCTGGCAATGCGCGTAAGTTGGGCGTGGGTGCTAGACACTATGCGTTCATTGAGCGCCGTGTGAGCTGAACATCTTGACAGCAGCCGAGTGAAGTTTCGTGTACCGCAGCCTGCATGCACCAGTGCGTTCACGGCATGCTCAAGCAGAGAGCCAGCAGCGCAAAGCTCCAGCAAGCAGCTGCAGCCCGTGACACGCCGCCGTCATGTGACCGCACACGTCAGTGGTCAGCCCGTGCCTGAAGCTGCGCACTCAAGTTATTGGGTGTTGCCGTGCTGCTGCCCACCAGGCCAAGGAGCAGGCCAAGGCGATGATGGCGGAGGTGGAGGCGGTGGTGCGTGACGAGGTGGAGACGATGCTGCTGCACGGGCTGCCCCAGGAAGAGCTGGAGGCGCTCATGCTGCGCGTGTTCCGCAAGGTGTGTGTGTGCCGGGGTTGGGTGGGGTGTGTGTGTGGGGGTGGGAGGGGGGCAGGGGCACCGAGTGCGTCCATGTTAGCACCCTGCATACTACTGCTCAAACCCTGTATACAACGCGGCTCGTCGGAGGTGGGGGCTTCTGGGTGGTCTGCTTGGCAGCCTCTCGCCAACTCTGGGACAAAGGCTGCTCCTACATGTCATCATCATCATGCGTTATCATCATCATGCGTTATCATCATAGTGCTACATACTGCTCCTCAAAACTGCTCCTACAAAGTGCTCCCACAAAGTGAGAGTAGAGTGGGAGGAAGGTGGTGCATGATGCACATCCATGTGGCTGCTTGCCGCGCGCAGGCCGACGTGGATGCCAGCGGGCAGCTGAGCCGCAAGGAGTTCAAGGAGGCGCTGAAGGCCGCAGAGCTGGGCCTCACACGCAAGGACATCAACCTCATCATGAGCCAGGTGAGAGGGAGCCTGTGATTGTGTGACCGTCAGGCGGCGTGGCTGCCCTGCTGGCTGCTGTGCACATGGGCACATGCACGCGCAGCATCATGCATCACGCGGCGTTCCACGGTTAATCCCGTGGTGCTGCAAACGTAGTATCCGCTTCCCCGCGCCATTGTCCCGACCACCCGACTGCTTAAAATGTAGATGTGTAGATGTGGGTTGCATCGTCATGTGAGTGGTACCTTGAACACACACCAACCAGCGGCGAGCATGCTTCATGACACACCTGCTGCTGTTGGCCCACCAGCGTCTGCCCCTTCCGCGCGCAACGTGCCCCTGCTGCGCAGATCGACGTGGACAAGAATGGGCTGGTGAGCTACGAGGAGTTCATCCCTGTGTGCTTCCAGGTGAGGCAGGCAGGGGAGGGGGACATCCTTGCTGCCATTGAAGTGCTGGCCATCCGGTGCCTAGTAGCGGCCTGGCAGACGCAGGTTGAGCAGCTTGACTTGATTACTTCTGTTCCTAAACGCTAAAGCAAGCTGCCCACAGCCCAGAATCAATGCTCCCTGGCCAACCCACAGTTGCTTGACAGTAATGAGGTGCTGACTGGTGCTGTTGTGTCGTGCTTGTGGCTGCGCGTACCATGTCTTGTTCTTCTTGAGATCTTGACCCTTGCGACTGGTGCTGACTGGTGCTGTTGTGCCGTGCTTGTGTGCACCACGTCTCTTCCTTCATCTGTGTGTTCCTTCATCTGTGTGTTCCTTCCTCAGGTGCTTGTGGAGCGGTTCAAGGATGAGATCGTGGTGTCAGACATCCTGAACAACCAGGACGGCCTGGCAGGCCTGCTGCTGCGCCACTTCCAGGTGTGGGGGCCTGTGGGGCTGGGATCCTCTTGTGCACGGCACAGCTGTGCGTGCGTGCAACGCGTGCGTGCATGCACTTGCGTGCGCTGGACACTCCCCACATGTGCGTGGTGCCGCATGAGTGGCACCACTCGTTGTGTTTTCTTTTGGTAAATGACGATTGAGACATGACCAGACAGCATGGCGCGTGGCAGGGCTGCGGCGTGTGTGCAGCCCAGGATCCAAAAACCCTGCAGCCGGCGCCTGTCACTGAAAGTTGAACCCCTGTTTTACCCAGACCCTCACCTGACGTTGGGCTCACATGGCTGCAGGCGGCCGACACAGAGGGCAGCGGCCTGCTGTCACAACACGCAGTGAAGAAGGTGCTGAAGGAGCTGTCGTACCAAACGCTGGGCCTCACCACGCTGCAGATGGTTACGCTCATCAGCCAGGTGCGTGTTTGATGGGACAGATTGTGTAGTGCCTTGATGAGTGGACTGCGCCACCGTCAAAGCCAGTCGCCAGAATCGCCACGCAGTTGCATGCAGCTTGCTGCGGCGGGTGAAAGGCCAGGGCGCATCATGGGTGTGATCGCACCTGCCCCGTTTGCAGCCCAGCACACGGGGCACTTGCTCAGCCGGCAAACAACAGTGCATGCTTATCCATGCATCGTGGTGCAGTGTTGGCTGCTCTACAGTGTACTGGTTCCCGGTCAGGCTGGGGAGTTGGCCAGTGGCTTGCATCGATTGTCATGCGCCGCTGCTGTATCTAGTTTCTCATGTTCTGTACTGCCCCACATGTCCTGTGTGTCATGTTCTGTACTGCCCCACATGTCCTGTGCAGGCCCCCACAACACCCGAGGGGTTGGTGCAGTACATCCAGTTTGTGCCCATGGCAGCGTCCATGATCTACTCCATGTATGATGTGGACAACATGAAGCTGCGGCTGCAGGTGCGCACGCCTCAGCACCAAGGGTTTAGGACTAGGGTTTGGGGATTGGGCTTAGGGTTTGGGTTGGATGTCAGGGTGGGCCTAAACCTCAGCTCCAAACCCTTCGTTGCTGACTCGCTGGGTGCGGGGTGCTGGATCCCTGCCAGCAGCTGCAACAGCAAGCTGCAGCTGACGCCCCCACTCCACCCCACCCCCCTGCGCAATACGCATGTGCATGAAATCCATCCTTACAAGTTTGTGAAGTTTCTCCACATGAGCAGCGTTCCAGACGCCGCAGCATGCAGCACGCATACATCGTGCCCAGTACAACTTGGCGCGCAGCAGCATGCGTGAATCGGCTGCATTAAGCGCATTTTGTATGGTTCAATGTGACATGCATTTTTGCTGGATCAAATGTGACCCCGCTCCGGCATGCAGAAACATCTGTGAAACGCCGTGTTAATATTAATTTGACCCCGCAGGCGATCAAGGAGGTGGCGGCTGCAGGAGGCATGCAGGAGCTGAGTCAAATGGACATTGATGCACTGCGTGGTCTGCTGGAGAACGCGTTCCAGGTGTGTTGGTTGATTGGTTGGTTGATCGGTTGGTTGGTTAGCTGGTCGGTTGGTTCATCGGTTGGTTGGATGGTCGGTTGGATGGTTGGTTGCTCGGTTGGTTGGTTGGTTGATGGTTCGGCTCTGTGCAGCTTGTTCGGTTGGCCGCTTGGAGCTCCTTTGGTAGTTTGGGCCATTGATCGTGTGCAGCTGCTCCCTCCTGCTGTCCTGCGATGTGTTTGACTGTGCTGAACGTCACTGCGCTGCACAATGCTGTACAGTACTGTACAGCACACTGTTGTGATTTACTGATTGTTATGTACTGTGCTGTACTTATGTGATTTACTGATTGTAATGTACTGTGCTGTACTTTTGTGATTCACTGTATTGTAACGTGCTGTACTGTACTGCACTGCACAATGCTGTACTGTACTGCACTGTACCGTTGTACTGCACTGTGCCGCTGTACTGCTCCGTTGTGCTGCAGGCGGTGGACGGCGAGCGCAGCGGACAGCTGAGCCTGCCCCAGGTCATGGAGGTGCTTGGCACGCTGGGCACGCTGGCGCCTGACAGCGTGCGGCTGACGGACGCGCACATGCGCGCCATGTTCGCCGCGATTGACGTGGACGAGAGCGGCACGGTGGACTGGTGCGCGCTGCAACCTTTGTTGATATAAAATATTATTTTATATCTCTGGTGTGGATTGGGGGGTGATTGTGTTGTGCGTTCGGTGATGTGCGCTCAGTGTTGTGTGCTGGTGTGCGTCCAGGGTTGTGTGCTGGTGTGGGTTCCGGGTTGTGTGCTGGTGTGCGGTTGGGGGTGTGACGGTGTAGAGGTGCGCGCAGTGCTTGCTGCTGCATGCATGGCAGCATGGCGCTGGGCGCGGCGGGTGCTGCTGCATGCGCTGTGTTGGTGATTTCATGCCCGGCGCGTGCTGCATATGCTCATATGCACCTCGAACCGCTCGCTTCACTGTGGCCAAGCAACGTTCCCTGCACAGGCACCAACCGTAGCACTGTCGTTCGATGGGCCTGGCTGCAGGTTTGAGCTGGTCAACTTCATCTGTGATGCCATTGAGCACATGGAGCGTGAGAGCTACATCCAACAGGTGTCCAATGCAGGGGCACCTCAGGGTTTGGAGGGGGCAGGCGACGAGTGATGCAGCTGATGCAGCAATGAATCACGCCTTCGTGAGGATTGAAAGGGCGCATCGCCGATGGGCCCTCTTATGGTTTATGGCATCACAACAAACAAATAAATCATTGGAGCAGGCAGCAGGCGGCTGAGCAACTGTGGCCATTTGAACGCACACCACCCATCCAGAGCTGTATGTAAACCATGGGGCTGTGTGTAAACCATGGGGCCTGCTGGGCTGGGGGCTGGAAGCGGCATGGGTTGGGAGAGCATGCCGCATCATACGTGCATGTAGCGTGACAGCAGAACAAGCCCATGCTTAACACTACCACCAGCACAGGTGGGAGCCAAGGGGAGA
>QAXD01000157.1:501355-518174 GCA_004335575.1 Haematococcus sp. NG2 | reverse complement strand
GTCTGGGATGCACTTCACTGTCCTCATGGTTCTCTCATATCGTTTCTTGGTGATGCCTCGGGTAAAGGGCTCGGTTGCTGCTCAGATACGGTTTTTAACTCTTTCTATGCTGCGTTGGCTTCTTTGTGCACTTGGCCACAAAACTAGCCCAAGGACCATAGGCATGCTAATGACCTCTTTATGAGGTCTGGATGACCCAACCAAACAGTGCAGATATGTGCACTGCAAGCTTGCATACATGGTTTGCAAGCTGTGTGACATGCTTTCCACACAATACTGTTCAGTTTCCGTGTTTTTGTGCTGATCCTGATTGATGACCCCCCAAGGACCCCCTTGTCCTACTTATCAGGGGGGGGGGCTCCCGTAGGGACATGACGCATCACAGTGGCAGTAGCAGTAGTCAGCGGCAGGAGTCACAGGGCACAGCCTGCACGCTACACCTGGACCCCACTGCAGACACGGCGTGTGCTAGTATGCTGGTGATGTCCGTGCAAACAACCAACAAAAAAAGAACCACTCCTTGTACATTCCCTTGACAAGCAGGCTTAAGATCGCAGCCAACCATCCCTCCTGCTGCTGGGCCACTTGCACCACAGGAACACATACGTGCTTTGTGTGGGCGCCCTTGATAGCTACGGTACACAGTACGGAGCCCACAATTATGTCAACATGCACCCAGCAGTCGTGTGTGCAACGCCTTTGAAATCACGCAGTGAGGGCGCTCCCTTTTTATGCAGTGTACGTGACGATCCCTCTTCCACACCTGCCCGTGAGCTGGTCCTCTGCCCCCATACTTTTCATCTTCAGTTCATGCACTGTCCAAGTGTCATGGACAACACAACCAGCATTCTTGAGTCATGACCATGCTGAGCATAAGCATCAGCTCATGGCCAAAAAACACAGACTAACCCTTTACCCTAACCCTCTCAAGGAACCTGACGCCCTTTTGTGTCAGGTGGTGCCTGTTCCCTACACCAAACAAAGGCCATGCCACAGCTCCCTGCCCCGAGTGCCGCATTCTACCCAGCCATACAAGCACGTATGTAGCACTCTGCCGGGTGTGAGCAGGTTGTGACAGCTGTATGCCACTCTGCACCGCAGATACATACAAATGGCTAGCTGCTGCACCAGACCCACAAAGAAATTTCCCAAAAGCACCACACGGATGGTCAGACCACTCATCAATTCATACTGCAGTCAAAGGTGAGATGCAGGGCCGAGGCAACACACACCCATAACCATGGTCCCCCTGTTTTCATCACGAGCATACTTTCATATCTGCACTTCAACGCAACAAGTTCACCTTCAGTTGTATGGAACCATGAAGGATGCAACACAACGCTTTTACCGTATTTGATACATGCTATTCCTAGCCAAGTCATGCGAGCAGGTGGGCCTTGAACCAGGCAATCGTCTCTGTGAGGGCGTCTGCTTTGGCTGCTGCGATGACTGGGTCGCTGTCATGGCCCCTGCACAGCAGTACAACAGCGTGGCAGTACAAGGGGTGTCAAGGTACAAGCTGATGGTTGATCCGGATGGTTGGTTGCTTGGTTGCAGTTGCCTGCTGGCCCTCTGGTTGGGGTTTAAGGTTTAGGGGTTGCAGGCTCAGTATGCAGCTGCCAGGCGGCCTGACCAAACATGAACATGTGCAAAGGTTAATTCCTGTAGAGGATTGGGTACCAGTATTTGGCCAGTGCGCCCCAAAGCACCTGCCAATCGACTGGTGTCGCTAGCAGGGGCAAGCTGTGCATGTTGTGCGCACCGGGTGGCAAAGCCATGGTATGTGCCCGGGTAGAACTTGACCTTGAACGGCCCCACATCCGCCTCTCTCTCACGCTCAGCTAGCACCCGCTCCGCCTCCGCACGCGCCTGAGCAGGACCACGCCAGTGTGTACCTCGGGACATGCTGTTGTTGCATTCACATGAGCCACAGAACACCAGCATGCTCACGTCTAGGTGAGCAGGGACACCCTGACCTAAGGGCATGGCGCATCGGGTACGTCAGCGAGCAGGCGCATGTAAAAGGTGGGCTAGCCAGGGGAGATGCTGCGTATCATCACCGGGCATTCAAAGGCCTACAGCAGTAATGTATAGCTGCTGGGCTGGGCGCGACGCAGCGTCAGCACTGTGCAGCACTCCCACCGCCTGACCCTGGACCCAAACCCAGCGCACCCCCGCACCGCATCTGGGAAGGAGAAATCGTTGGCTGCTGAGATGAACAGCCCTGGCACGCGCAGGCCTGTCAGGTATTGAGGCACCTGTGAGGGCAGGCAGTATGCTTGTGTCCAGTGCATCGTGGTGGCGATGGTGGTGGTGATGGTGGATGAGCGGGACGTGTGGTGGCCCAGGCCCAGGTCAAAACAAAAATAGCACGAGATTTCACAGGTGTTCCTGCATGCCTGAGCCTGACAGGCCCAGGTCGTGTGCACTAAATCAAGGATAAGTTGCGGCCATTTACCATAGTACTGCATCCACCATCTGATTGCTACCATCTGGTTGCCAACAGCGCAGGCACGCACCTTCACTGTCGTGTGTGCAACCACAAATGCGTCGATGAGTGGCGCAGCATCCTGCAGACACAGTTGCATGGCAGGCAGGTACTCTGAGGGTTTCAGGGTGTTAAGGCATTTAAGGGAGTTTGTGCTAGGGCGTGCTTTTAAGCATGCAATGCTGATCAGCCCTTGTCGGCTGAAGGCTCATGTAACATGAACATTAGGGTGTTAAAAACCTGAACCCTAACCCATCCTAAACCCCAAAGCATGGCAAACCGCGCAGCAGCACGTTCAACACCTTGTCCCTCCTTGCTCCTTGCCAGCTCCGTGCCCCAATCTTTTCAAGCGCATCGCAGGCCCATGCACCACACCAGACAAGCAGCCACCAGGAAACGTGCCACTCGAGAAGCCCACCCCGCTGGTCACACCTGGGCTGGGGCTCCAAGTGTGAGACAGAAGCCGCCCCCATAGCAATACCCAAGGGTGCCAACCTTGGACACAGGCCCTGCACTTGCGCGGCATGAACATTATACCACATGTGTTAGGTGATCACACCATCAAGTGCATCACCCATGATAGCATGTATTCACGACACATTGCAGCATGCATCCATGCATACCGGCATCGCAGGCTGCGCATCCTGCCTTCACTGGGTCTGTGGGAATCGAGCATGCAGCATGCTGCATTGGCAAGCACTTGTGCAAAACCGGCACCCTCAAAGGAAACGATCCCACTCAGGACATGGGATGAAGCAGGTGGGCTTGTTGGGCTGAGCTGCACTGTGGCGATCCACTGGGCATCCCCAACAAACATGACACAAGCGTCCATGGCTGGCTCCTGTTGCAGCTACCAACTCAGGCACCGCGCAAGAGC
The DNA here is from genome assembly GCA_004335575.1 of Haematococcus sp. NG2. Taxonomy (NCBI): domain Eukaryota; kingdom Viridiplantae; phylum Chlorophyta; class Chlorophyceae; order Chlamydomonadales; family Haematococcaceae; genus Haematococcus; species Haematococcus sp. NG2. Next base: position 514,809 of record QAXD01000157.1, on the reverse strand, counting down.
GCATACCTAGCACACCCTCTCTGACAGCGCGCACCACGCCTTCAAACATGGGTAGCTTGGAGAGGTTGGCGGGGGGCGGCAGGCCTGCATGGGGGGCAGCACGCGCACATCACAGCTTGCCTGTCACATCACAGGCTGCTGTGCAGCGCCCGCTTATCATAAAGCCAGACGCCATGCCCCATGCTTCCATGCGCACACCAACCAGGTGGTCCATGAAGCAGCCACAAGGTGGGGCGCTTCCTGATGCATGCACGGAGACAGCGCAGCATGGGTGCGTGAACATGCGCAGTGCCACTGTGAGGTACTATGAGGCTGACACCATACAACTACCGCAAGGTGTGGCAGGTGAATAAGAGCACGCTCGCTCCATGGGCATTGTTTGCACTTGGACAACTGTTGATCAGCGTGGCACAAAAGTACACCCCTACAGCATCACACCTTGGCGCAGCAGAAAGGCAGGGAACACGGACAGGATGCCTGCCAGACGCTGCGCCTTGCGCAAAGGCCCCAGCAGCTGCAGTGCAGCGAGTGCACCGTCACACTTTTAGTAACGGGCAATGCAGCCCTGTGGAGGTGCTGTGCGTTGTGCCTTGGCTGCCTGCGCTGGGGGTGGCCATGGTTCTGCTCTGTGCTTTCTGGTTGCAGCCAGATCCTCGCATCTGAAGCACTCGCATGTGCAAGTAGCAGCACATGGTTGCCGCCAGCTGGCTGTTGTAAGAGCAGCTGCAGCACGGCGTGTCAAGTTTGCACCCTGCGCACTGACGGCTTCTTACCACTGCAACAGAGTGTCCACACAGTAGGTTCACAAGACCCTATATACCCTCCTGAAAACCTTCACCCTGAACATATGCACCCTAATTTCAGAGCCCTGCTAGGGGCACTTACAGGGTTGCCGGAGGAGGGCTCAGGGGCTGATGGGCGGCCCATGAGCTCTAGCGTGTTGTCCATCACCCACCTGCGTTGCATGACAAGTTGACAACATCAATGAGCGCATAAACCACAACAAAAAAAGCAAAGGACAAGCTGTGGTATGAGAGGATATATCACCGGTTCACCACGATCCATGATGTGCAAATGAACGGCATCATGCAAGCCGAATGGGGAAGGTTGACACATGAGGCGACCCAGCCCATAGCTGTACACGGACGCAGGTGCCACTCCCCTTTGCAACTGACCGGTAAAAGCCGAGAACTGGAGGTGCATGATAAATATCACAGGGTGCAAATGTACTGCCAGGATATGGAGCGCAACCCCCTGGAGGCAAGCTGTCACACATGTGGGCCTATACACTCACGTGGGGAGAGCATCACCACCAAAGTAATCCACGATGACTGCAGCAAAGCCTTCAGCTGCCAGTGCGTCCGCAATCAGCTGTGTGTTGATGAACTGTGTGCACACAGGTGGGGGAATATGGAATACAAATTGGGTAATGAGGCAGCTTTGCGTGCACAAACCTCCACTGCATGCACCGTCCTACAACCAGCACTGTGTGGGTAAAACAGCTCATATCAAGGTGTGAAGGTTCATGCACTCACATCCTCGATTCACACCTGTGCACCAAAAATGTCTGGGCCGATGATGACTGCTGCGCCATTTGCCTTCCCCTCCTTTGGCCTTGACACGTAGCACTCAACACCAGCTGCCAATGCACATGCACACCACATTCATAACAGAGCTTGAACATCGTGCTTGCACATTGCCTCGCTCACATGTATCGTGCACATACACCCATGATGCATGTTCAGGCATGTGCACGTTGCAAAGAGTGCCATTCATGTCATGTCATAGCGCATGATAGGCAGGTTTCACTGGGTGCTCAGAGGTACCATTTCCCCCCTCACCAATCTTCTGGAAACTCCCCACAGGCGAGCCCTGAGCCACCCCTCCAGTCATGCAGCATGGACGCATTCCTGCTGGAAGTCCCGCCATGTCCGCTGCGCGGTCAATGAAGGAGCTGCGTGCAAGTACGGAGATTGCCTTCATCCTACTGGATTGCTGTTGAGACCTCCCGTCCGCAAGTTTTACCCTGCGAATCCTGTTATCTGGTGTGCATAGTGCAGCTGTTGCGTTCCGTGTCGCCTGTACGTGCGTAGTGGGTCCCGTGTATGTAAGTCTCATGGAAGCCTGTGAATTGCGTATGATGCAGGGAAGTTGTGGCACAGGCGGGTTCAGTGCACTCCATCAACCAACTTCGAAACGACAACTGATTCCTCTCGACGTACGATTGTTTTGGGCTTTCAGTCATCTTGGGTTACAAATAGCATTGCCATGGGACCTAACGAGCCAGGTGTCCAGGAGCCTCTGCTGGCGGAAGCCACCGCACCACCAGCTGTAGTCATAGTTACGACAGGTACGTGGCTGCTTGCCGTTGCCTGCATTGTGAAGATCGCAGAAGAAGGGTTCTGACCACCAGGGTTTTTCCTCGGCTGCTTGTCCGTGCAAACTCGGTCTGCTATGCGCACTGCAGATCCTGCTGGGTCCTCACCGCCTGTTGGTGCGGCAGCAACTACGCAGCGAGAACATTGGAGTCGCAGCGCTGCGCGGCAAGTCCACACCTCCATCAGCAATCTGGGCACCAGCCTGTTTTTCGGAGCGCTCACTGCGTTTGGCCTCAAGGTCGTGTGGGACCAGAACGTGCCATGTGCTGCATGGCACATTCTCTGCGCATTGACCATGTGCACAGCTCAGCATCTCCATCCCGCCCCGGCGCTCAGGCATGCTGTGTATGTATAGCGACCTGCACGGTGCGCGAGCACCAGGCATCGAGCTGTTATCACGCTGCGATGTGTATAAGCACTCAGCACACCCACAACTTGCGTCTTGTTCACCTTGCGCATGCAGACAATCGGGCAGTCAGTGGCCATAGCACTGGTGCTGCTGTTCATTGGGCTACAGGTGTGTACACACACAGGGTACACTGTACAAACTGGCAACAAATACAGACAACCAGCCCTTGCAGTACATGGCCTGGTGGCCTGGTCCTCACAGTCTCAGATCCAAGGGTCGCATACGCTCCAACTTTTTATTGTAGGCTGTTGTTTATGCTGAGATTGTGGTGGTCTTGAAAGGCTTGTGGTAGGCTGCACACGTGTGCGCCCGAGGCATGATGACATGACACACTGGCGGGGTTGCGTGTTTCCAAACTGTGCTGCACCAATGCCAGTGCATGCGCCCTCGACTCCTCTGCATGCAGCGTCCGCTCCATGCATGCTGCGCGCATGGTGCACACAGGTGCTGGCATACTACGGGTTCGTCAACTTCAACTGGCGCAGCGTGGGGGGTGCAGTGGTGAGGCGGCTGGACATCAACGCCGACGGGTGCGCTGTGCCATGGTTGCAGCCATTGTTGCTGTGCCATTGTTGCAGTGCGCAGGCTGATGCATACATGGGTTGTTACCCATATATTGACGGATGTCTTCCATCCTGGGTGCTGGATGTTTCTTGTTTTTGTTGTTACACCGTAAGCCAGTCAAGGGCTCATTGGCGGGTGCTGCATTGTCCGGCCTCTGGATTCTCCCCCACCACCTGAGCCTTGAGAGCACCAACACTGTCAACGCTGCCGCAACCAATACTCGTGCATGCGTGCACAGAACACACATGTGGTGACGTGCCACAGCCACTAAGGGTGAACTTGTGGGTCCATCCCTTCATGTGCACGTGTGCAGGCGGGTGGATGTGCGCGATGTGGGCATCATGTGCAGGCGGCTGGGCAGCTGGGCTCTGTCGTGGGGCGTCCCCTCAGTGGTTGGTTACACGTTTGGGTTCTGGATCGGCTGGCGCATCCTGTGATGAGGCAGGCTTGCAGCTGTGGTGGCCCCACACCATAAACCAGCAAGTGAACATGCAGCAGGGTCTGAACCTGCTGCCGAATGCTTGCACTTGCCCATCTAAAGCATGCATGTCGGCTGGCTGCAGCTTTTCCTGGGGCACGATGCAGGGGGGTGTGCATTTCTTCTTTCTCGACTCGGTCCAAGGCATCACATTAGTGTAATGGATTGATTAGAGGGCATTGGACACATGTACGTCTTTTCCGTCCAACCAAATGATGTCTGGGGATGTATCGCATGCCCCTTGGTTTCATGATCTTGGTTTGTTATAATTGCAAGGCTCACACAGGGCATGGTGTATGACTGTATGTATGCGGTGAGCAGCGCCTGTGGCATAACGCTGTGAGGGCTGCGTAACATCAGATGCAGGATGGCTGTGCTCTTACTGTCTCAATTCGTTTTGGAAAGTTTTGCATGTGTGCAAATAACAGCCTGTAAGGTTTCTGTTCCCACAGAATGAGCATCACCAGCCCAGTCCTTGACGGTCCTTCGCAGTCAACGCAGCAGACTGTGAGAGCCAGCGCAGCGCCATGCATCACCTGACTCTTGCGGCTCCTCCACCGCCACAGGATCTCATGTCGAGCTGCACCCTGTGCTGGCTTCCTTTCACTCTGCTTCGAACCACACCATTCGCACGACCACAAAACAGAGCATGCAGTTGTGCTTCAGGTGCAAAAACACAGGCGCACAACTTACACGTGCGCAACACAAGTCACCACCCACCTTGGCCGCCTCCAGGTTGGCGTCCAGCTCAACCATCTTGATGCATGCACGCACAAAGCACGCATAAACCCTGTGCTTTCACGCAGTCAAAGCATGCCTGTGAACACCGCTTGGGCGGCTGCAATTGGCTTGGCTGCATCATGACCCTGCAGCTTCTGGGGCAAGCATAGGCGGAGCAACGGGCCGCTGAATTTGTAGCGCCTGGGCTCGGCCGCCCATGCTTGCTAGTCCTGCCGTGCTTGCTAGCTTGCAAGTGCTGGCTGATGCCCTGCTGTCTGCACGCACCGCAACACGCTGCCTGGCGGGCATACGTTTCACGCCTGGATGCAGATGGAGCTGCCCGTGACGTTGTGCGGACCAGCAGTTGGCCTGGAAGCTGCGTGAAGACCAGACAGCCCTGCTGCAGCGCCCATGCAGGGTTGATGATCCGCAGCCTGCGCACATTGGCACCAATGTGCAAGTGCAGCGTACAAACCCAACCTCTGTTGACCAGCTGCATGCGTGCCATAGGCCACAGGCAAAGCACCATTTACGCTTGCTGCATGAAGAGCAGGTTGCAGGCGATGACATCCGAGGCACCGCTGCGAGCACGTGCACAGATTGTGGTGGGTCAAGACACATGCATGTATCAGACCTGACACCTGAGAGATGCGTGCTTACCCCGCATTGCGTGAGACGCACCTGTTGGGCGCAAGCACCCAGGTCTTGCAACCCCACGGCTCCTATTCAGCGCATCACACACACGGTCGTCACAGGCAGGAGGGAGAGGTCCAGTGCCAACAGCAGCACCAAAAGAATCCAGGTAGCTGTCCTACACTATATTTTGACACAGTCAAGACACGGTGTCGATCATGAGCATGGGCACATTAGTTTGGCTGGCTGCTGGCAACAAGCGCCCCACAAACCTACCGTGCATGCCAGCAATACCTAGGCTCTACTGCACATGAATAAAGAATCTAGCCCTGGACATCGAGGTGCACCCGTTTGAGAAGGCAGTATGTGCCCCTGCAGCTGACTGGCCCTGCGCGGTCTGCTCATAATACGTGACAGCCTCGTTGCAGCAGCCCAGCACACATGTGACATCCAGGGGCTTGGCCTGGGCAGCCATGCGGGTGATGCTTGCTGAAGTGGGAACTCTTGTGAGTGAGCGCATGCATTCCCCAAAGCAAACTCACAACCTGCTGCATATACCCAGCAAGACACCAAAACAAGCCCAAACTCACCTCCTGTTGCATGGCAATGCTGTCCATGCCAAGCAGCATGCATGGTGCTTGGCTGCATGCGGGTGGTGCCTCTGGCAGCGCTGGATATTGCTGCTCGGTGCCTGCTGCTTCCTTACTGCTGCAGCTTGGCTGCGCGGCATCCAGCAGAGATCGCACGGCTGCCGGTGACGCAGCACCATCAGTCCATATGAGCCACAACCACTGTGTTCAGCAGTGGACCAAGCACAATCAGTTTGTCTTCGATTTGTCTCTACGCCTGGTTTCCAGACCTGCCAGGAACTTGAATCAGAGCTGAGCCGGAGTTGAAGAAGTTGAACTCTCATAAACCTCAGCCCCTTCGTTGTGCAGCTCTTCAATAGGCATGCATGCACGCTGCACCACTACATGCATGAACGCAGGCGCCTGAACACAGCCACCAGGCGCTCGAAAGGTTGAGAAAGGTTTCCAACCACATTATGGCGATCCATGGTGGCTGACCACTTCCTTGGTGGCCTCACACGAGCCCCTTTGTTCAGGGTTTAGGGTTTAGGGTTTACGGTTTACGGTTTACGGTTTAGGGTTTGGGGTTTAGGGTTTAGGGTTTAGGGTTTAATGTTCACGCAATGCCTTCGCCACGCCTGGAACGCTTGTTATTCTATGCAGTACACAAAAAGTCAAAAGTGGTGGGTTGCAGAGGTTGCTCCGCCAGCTGCATACAGGGTTGTCAACAATCGGGTTGCCTGCTTCCATGCCTCTGAATGCTGCAACGCCGGCTGGCACGCTGCGGCCACTGCAACACGTTCGCATGTGTGCACACCCTCGCAGGCTGCACATCTGCGAACGCCGCGCCTGGGCTACGTAAGGGAGGTGGTAGCCTCGCGACTTGAGGTAAGCACTCTTACGCCGGAGCCTGAAGAATGCGTCTCAGATCACAATGCGAATTGTGCCCATTCACCTTAGGAGGTTGTGCAGCTGAGCAGCAGACGAAGGAGCAACAGGCGCATGCATGGGGGTTGGTGCTGCATGGCGCATGGCGCGCTGCCCTCTTGTCAAGATGCCATTGCCGCATCGACGCATGCAGCGAGACTCCATGGTTCATACCTGACTCAACGGTCAATGCCAAGCCCCATGCTCATGTCCCATGCGGCTGCGATATTATTGCCAGTGTATAACACGGTATATGGCATGTTGTGCATGGCTTGCTGTGGTTGTGCAAGGTTCAGGGGCTCCGAAGCTCCTAAGACAGGGCGCCAGGCACGGCAAGGAGAGCGGAGCGCTGGTTCAGGAGTAAGGATTCTCTCGCTCTCACACCGGACATGCATGCAGCTTGCATGCCCCTGCAGGCTCGTGCATCTTATCAGGTACCATGCACATATTGTGTGCTGATTTAAGATGAATGCAATGCACGCTGCTGCTTGCCATGGCCGCAGTGGCCACACTGACAGGCCACAGTGGCTGGGAGCAGGGTGATTGGGCAGCACGGCTGATTGGACTGCCAGCTGCTGATCAGGGTGGCTTGACCGATGAAGAAAAGGCAGATGCATACTTGCTGATCGAAGGCTTGCCGGAGAGGGACCGAGAGAACGTTGTGCCAAAGATCAAATCACTGGCCATAACATTCATCAAGGCGTGGTTTCAAGCTGGTGAGCTGCTGGCCATGGTGCATTGGTGGCGCAGGTGCTTTCAAGCTTTACACCCACCCAAACTGTTTGTGACATAATGGCGCTTATGTGCATTGTGGGCCCGCCACTTGCGCCTGACGGCTGCCTGCAACCTGCAGGTGCCTGCTCAGTACACATGGTGCTCAGCTCCGCCCTCCCACAAGCTGAGACAAGCCTGCTGCCCAAGTCCACCCCTAGCACGCCCCGGCACCCATACCTCCCAGATCAGGTGCTGCCCTGGGAGACTGCGGACCCGCGTGCCCCAAGCAGCATGCTGCTGCGTGATGCGGTCATTGCGCATCAGGATGGTGCTGATGAGCTGTACCGTGGAGCACAGCCTAACTGGTAAGTCAATTCAACTGCTGGAAGGTAGGCTGTCTATGCAGTACACTGGCCTCGGCTGCCGCTCCTTTTTCCACTGACGAGACTGTGCCCGCCCTCGTGGACCTTTATACAATGTGCTCATGCAGGCCACGTGACAGGCACCGTGAGCCCATCGACTCAGAGGCGGCTGTCACCAGCGCCTGGGCAAGCGAGGTGGGGGAGCAGCTCATGGCGCTGGCGCAGTCGCGGCCAGCATCGCGGTCTGCCACATGGCTGCGGTTGCCGCCCAGGTCCATTGTACAGGAAGGAGTGAGGCGGGCATTCTCCCAAGGGGTGGCTGTGGAGCAGCCAGCTGTGCAGGGCCAACAGGTTCAGCCCACCGTCGGAACCCGGTCTGGGACGCTGTGTGTCTCACCCAACCGGTATGAGCCAGGCGATGCGCAGCCAGGCACCTCCGGCGCAGGCAGCGATGCAGAACGCACCGAGCTGGCTGTGGTGCTCACCCTGGATAACTGCCAGCAAGGCCCGGGGCAACAGCAGCAGCAGGCTGATTTGGCAGGGATGGTATGTGTTGGGGAAATGGAGATTTGTCCCCAAGCTGATGGTAGCCAATGGCAGCAGCTGGGTGCCTGTGGATCTGCTGTCAGCCTTGGCCTCTGAGGACCACCCTTTCCACAGCCACGCGGTTGCAGTCATCAGCCAGGTTTACACGCATCTACAGGTTGGTCACAACATAAGAATGCCTGGAATCATGCCTTGCAGTACCCGTGACTCCTACAGTTGTGCAGCAGCAACATGGTGCTCAGCAACACGCTCCACCAAGTTCACGGTGCTGAACACAGGCACTTGCCATGCCATGCCCTCCTTGTGGCTATGCATGCAGCTATGGCAACTGTGCTACGGCTTCATATCCTGCTACCTGGCCAGGTGGGTTGCACTAGTGAGCTGCCACTCATCACGTTCAACTGTGCATCACACATCACACCGTGCATGTGGGGCGCCACCTGCCAGTGATGCGCTGGTGTCAAAAAGAGCACAATCCCACTGTGTGCACTGCCACATCGCCATCTGCAGCTGGCTGGTGTACTGCCCGAGTGATGACCGCAAGATGCTGTACCTGTCCCCACCATTTGAGGCCAGCAGCAGGCATGTCCCAGGTCAACCGTGTGCCACAGCCATGGGTAAGGCCGCAACCCTTTACTTGAAGTACTTCTTGGCTTGCAGCATCGCCTGGCACCCTCTGTCAGCTGCTGTGTGCTGCTGGTTTTCTTGGGGCGGTCTAGGTGCGCCGATTTTGTTGGGCACACTGCGTGCAAGGCCCCTGGCTGCTTCCCTGCCACCACGCAGGGGCCATGGCTTGGCTACAGTGGCAGGCCCTCAACAGCCGTGGGGGAGAGACCCCAGCCTTTCCTGACCTGCGTGCCGTGGAAGGCACAGGAGATGGTGGAGATGCGCCTAGCAGCGAGGGGGCAGGCGGGCCCAGCGGCAGCGACACGCATGACCAGCGGGCTGCTGCACGCGGTGACCAGCCAGAGGAGGAGGAGCCATGTGCAAAGCGAAGGTGCGTCCTTGCATTGCTCTGCTCTTTTGACGGCGTGACGCCATGCCGGCTTGATGGCTGACCAAGTCACTGCACCAGAGCGCTGGACCAGAGTGATGGTGAGCCCATGGGGCAGCTCTGTATGCCCCACAAATGTCGTGCACGATGGGATGCATACATGCTGCTTGTGCTGGATGGTGGTGCCTGGCTCCCATGTGCAGACGGCACGCTGACAGCACGCCAGCAGCAGGGGGCGCGCAACCCACGGCGCATGGCCAAGTGGCGCCAAGCGGCGTGCTCCAGATGGCCGGCACCCTGTGCGATGGCAGCGCAGGCATGGTGGTGGAGGGGTCGTACCGGGGGCAGCACGCCGTGATCAAGATGTACGGCCCAGACAGCCATGGGCTGGCATCCTATCGGCGGGAGCTGCATGCATACAGCGTGGTGCTTGATCCGCTGCAGGGGCAGGTGGTGCCGCGCCTCCTGGGCGCTGGGCACCTCATGGCCGGGGTGTGGTTCATTGCCATCAGCTATGTCCGTGGCCAGCCGCTGTCAGACATGGACCCCATCCCTCCTGCAGTGGCTGACGCGGCCATGCAGGCACTGCAACATGTGCACGCAGCCAGTGAGAGCTTTGTGCACGGCGACATCCACCTCGCAAACATCCTGGCAGTGGCGCCCATCATGGGTCAGGATGACACCCGTGCTTCACCGTGCATGGTCATCGACTTTGGGTTGTCCAACGCAGCCGCCCCCAAGGCTGAGCAGGTTGCAGAGCAGAAGGCGCTGAGGCGCCTGCTGGAGCAGCGCATGCAATGAGGTAATGCCCAGGGTACATGGGAGGGGCTGAGCGGGTCTGCCGCTCAGCAACACAGCAGATTGCGATGTGCTACGTGCCGTTCCATATGCGGCATGCATGCTGCGTATCCCATGTGTGCTGCTGCCTTCTGTATCAGCCGCACGCGGCTGAGCGCTGTGTATGTGCTGTAAGCTGCAGCCCTCCACCTGCAGCCATGCTGCGCTGTGCTATGGCTTGCTTGCACCACATGTAACACGCGTGTGACATGCACCCTGCAGGTCAGGCTGCTGTCATGGCTACCAGCTGCTACCTGCCTCTCAGTGGGGAACTGGCTGCACTACATGCTGCCACGCTACCACCTGTAGCGGGCGTGGCAGCTCCTGCATGTGGGGCATTGCATTTGTCGCGTGCAACTGGGGGAGGGGGTGCCACGAGTTGAGGCGCCATCACTGCTGTCACGGCACTTCAGACCACAGATCAATGAACTGGCCGCACATCTGGTCGGCTGTGTGGGGGGTGCACAGGTGGGTCCACATGTCGAGGTGGTAGGTCATGGAGTCTGTCTGCGTGGGTGGTGTGTGTGTGTGTGTGTCTCCAGTGACGTGCCACAGCGACTAAGGGTCAACTTGTGGGTCCATCCCTTCACGTGCACGTGTGCAGGCGGGTGGACGTGCGCGGTGTGGGCATCATGTGCAGGCGGCTGGGCAGCTGGGCTCTGTCGTGGGGCGCCCCCTCAGTGGTTGGTTACACGTTTGGGTTCTGGATCGGCTGGCGCATCCTGTGATGAGGCAGGCTTGCAGCTGTGGTGGCCCCACACCATGAACCAGCAAGTGAACATGCAGCAATAGCAGCATGGACTACCAGCATGGCGAGATTGCTTTCGTCAATCTTGCCTGAGCATGCATATCAGCTGGCTGCGGCACCTGTGGTGTTGTTCCTGATGCACAATGCATTGGGATGTGTTAATTAGAGGGCATGGGCACATGTACATCTCCCCCTGTCCATCAACATGTTGTCTTGGGACGTATCACATGCCCCTTGGTTTCGTTATCTTGGTTCATTATAGTTACAAGGCTCACACTGGGCATGGTGTATGTAGGCGTTGTGCAGCGCCTGTGGCATAACGCTGTGATGGCTGGGTAACATCAAATGCATGATGGCTGTGCTCTTACTGTCTCAGTTCGTTTTACAAAATGATGCATGCTTGCAACTAACAGCCTGTAAGGTTTCTGTTCCCACGGAATGAGCATCACCAGCCCAGTCCTTGATGGTCCTTTGCAGTCAATGCAGCAGACTGTGAGAGCCAGCGCAACACCATGCATCACCTGACTCTTACGGTCCCTCTACCGCCACACAGCACAACAACACATGCAGGCAGCCACGCTCGGCCGGCTGGCAGCATCCACCTGCCCATGCAGTCTGATCCAGCTGCACCTGTCAAGGCCGTGTGGAGGATCTGGCACGACACCTCCAGAGCACCACACGGTCCTGGAGCTGTCCACAACAAACCAGAAAAGGTCAGCAGGTCACAACAAGGCGGGTCCTGGCCACAGGCTAGGACCTTGAAAGATACATGAAGATCTGAGGAACATCCCGCAGTGGCTAGGAGCACAGCCACTCTTAACGTCCACCCCTGCGTTCTCTGAACATCCAGCAACCACCTGCAACTACTCACTACTCTCACACCCCTGCGTCTACAACCCCTGAATGGCAACCCAAATCCCAACTCTGCCACAGCCACATGCAACATGCAGCCCCCAAGCATCCCACGTCCTTTGGCTTCCGCGCCACTCATGGTCTGAGGTACCCCTTGGAGGTGCACGTGATGCTTGAGGGCCCATCAGGCTGCTCTGCGTTTCTCTGCACCAGGCATTGCGTTGTGCAGTTGAGGGACCAGAGCATCACACCCCACCCCAACGCTGCCATTGAACAGGTGCACCCCGGTGCGACCGTATGCTGCTGGAGGGGGGGCGTTGTGCGTTGTGCGGGTGCGCAGTCGCTTGTTGTCAGTGTGCCGCTCAAGTGCGCGATTCGCAAATCGAAGGACCCCACTGCGACCATCTTACTGTGGTGACAGTGTGAGCTGGAGTCCCTCCCCAGCCTCCTGCAAGCTCACAGCCACCAGTGTGCTGCTGTTGCCCTTGTTCGCTGCTGGCCCCTGCAGGGCTGAGGCCACACCTGCGCCATCTGCACCACCTTTCTGGTCTGCCCCGCCCACGTTTTGGCCTTTGCACACATCACGGCCGCTCACGGTGAGAAGCGTGATGCGTGCGGCTGCGTCCTCGACAGCAGGAACAGGCGATGATGCACAGCCAGCTGCAGGGGCGGCCTCAACAGCTGCTTCGCATTCTGTGCCAGGGAGGACCTGTTCTGTGGGAGTGCCGGTGACTGCCGCAGCAGCTGCCTGTGCAGTAGGAGCTGCTGCTGCTCCAGGTGTTGCTGTGCGGGGCATGGTGTAAGAGGCAGGCTTGGGGCTGGAGAATTCAGGGGCAAAGGGGTTGAGGCGCCGCGCTGCGGACGACGCCATGGGAGTGGTGGCAGTTGGTGCACCGGCAGCAGCTGCGCCAGCAGCAGAGGAAGACAAGGCGGGTGCAGTAGAGGCAGAGGCGCCGGTGGATGCCACGTGCATAGGGGAGGCAAACTGTGCGAGACTGCCAGCAGTTGACCCAACCTTGCTGGCACTGGCGTGGTCCTGGTCACGCGGCCCTCGTGCATCTCCATCATCCCCCTCCTCTACCACACCCTCCTCCCTGGCAGCATTCCCTGGCAGCACTGCGCCTGCCTCCCTGGCCGCTGATGCAGCCCAAGTGGCAGAGCTCCCATTGGCCATGCTGCCGCTTGCCGGCTGGCCTGGGGCATGGCTAGGGCTGGGCATGGGAGGGGCCAGAGCATGGGGTGCAACCGCCGTGCTGGACATTGTTGCTTGGCCACGGCCGATGCCTGAGTTGCTAGCCACAGCAGCAGGCAGCATGGCAGCAGGTGGGACATGGGTGGGTGGTGGGGCTGTGGCAAGGGCGCGCTCGAGTGCGGCCAGTGACGCGTGCGGCACTTCCGTGGGAGACAGCAGCACCACCTGCAGCCATGTGGCCAACCGGCAGCATGGAGGAGTGAGCATGAGACTGCACACTGGGCTGCGGAGGTTGACCTGGCGTGCACCAACCTTACCCAAGTGCCGCATGACCCAATCTCCTGAGCCACTGCGTGCTTGGAGCATTCCTGCCTGTTTGTCCCATCCCCACCACACAAACACACACACACACCACCCACGCAGACAGACCCCATGACCTACCACCTCGACATGTGGACTCACCTGTGCACCCCCCACACAGCCGACCAGATGTGCGGCCAGTTCATTGATCTGTTGTCTGAAGTGCCGCTA
>QAXD01000157.1:466858-500959 GCA_004335575.1 Haematococcus sp. NG2 | reverse complement strand
CACTGCCGGCGGCTGGGGAGGCAGCTGGGGGGGAGGGGCTGGGGATGGAGGGGGGTGTGCCAGAAGCTGGCACAGCCGGGGGCAGCACCAGCTGCGTGCCCCCCACGCACGTGACAGCAGTGATGGCGGAGTGGAAGGCCATGGCCCGGACCATGTCACCCAGGTCCTCAGCCTCCTCACGGCGAGGACACACCACCAAGGCACCCACACGGTAGCTGGCATGGCCTGCAGGAGCCGGGCCGCTGCCAGCAGCTGAGGTGGCCGCCGCCGCTGCTGCACTGGCGCACAGCACAGCCTGCAGCGCCACCGCTGACAGCGCGGTGATGGAGGCAGGGCATGAGGGCACCTGGCAGCACAGCACCTGCACGCACCCGTCGCAGGCGGGCATGCCGGGTGTTCATGCCATGTGCACAGTGCGCATGTTATGAACTTATGATCATTCTTGTTGCCCTTAATCCCCTGCATCACACAGCCCCTCAATCATCTTGTAACCTCAAACCAGCGCCTGACGGCAACCAGCCCATGCAACCAAGCCGTGTAACATCATACATCAAACCAGGTACCTGCAGGCTTCTAGCCTGTGCCATCTTGTGTCTCACCTTGATGTCAGGCCCACTGCCAGAAGCCAGCGTCGTGTCAGCTGGGTTGCGGGCAAGAATGGGTGGCAGGAGATGGGACAGCAGGTGCACTTGGACCGCGTCTGGGCCACGGAACCCGCAGTCGGCCATGCCCCGGATGATCGGAGGTGACAGGCCCAAGGATGCATATGTCACAGGTGCTGTGACGGCAGTGCCTGCAGCACCTGCTGCTGCGCCGCCTGCCACTGGGCCTGGTGCTGGACCCATCCTGGTGAGAACCGGACCAGGGGCAGCTGCTCCGTGGGGGACAGGCATCCCCATGTTGGGCCACATGGCAGCTGGGGCGGCCGCAACAGGCAGGGTGGGGGGCACGACGCTGACGGTCACTGAGCGGTGCATGTGGCCGTGCCCGTGGCCATGCAGAGCTGTGGAGGCTGGGCTGTTGGTGTGCCTGCTGCTGTTGGGTTGGTAGTGGCCGCCATGCATGTGATGCATGTTGGTATGTGGCGGGGCCGGTGGGCGGGGTGGTGGGGGCTGCGGTGCGGCATGCTGCGTGCTGGCCATGTGTTGAGTGCCTGCAGCATCGCTGCCGCCTGGGCCGTGTTGTAGGGCGTGCAGGTTGTTGAGGCTTGCACTGCTGCTGATACTGGTGGCCCTGGAGGAAAGGGTAGCAGGAAGATTGTCCACCACCTCACCAAACGCCAGCACACGGTTCGTGGCGTCTGACTGTCCCTCTGCCAGCCCTTCAACTGCCCTCCACACAGAGCTACTGGGGCCTTGGTGGCGATGGTTGGTAGCTGACGCACCATGCAGCTGAGAGCCAGCACCTGAGGGACCGCCACTGCCCCACTCTCCACCTCCCAGAGCGGCTCGGGCAGTATCTTCCCGCCATGGCGTCTGCATGCCGTCTGCTTGCATGCCAGAACCTGGGGCAGGGCTATGGTTGTACCAGGCAGCTGGTGGCAGGGGTTGCGCGGGGGTGGGCGCTGAAATGGCCCCCCCAAACACAGTGCTGCCCGTGCTGCCCAGCACCGCCCGCTGCTGCTGGCCCTGCTGCTGCTCAGCGGCCTTCTTCGGGCCGCCATCACTGGCTGGATCCATTTGGCTGCTGGCGCCACTCACACCCAACACGCTGCCACCCTGCTGCGCGCTGTGCCGCGCCCCCAGGCCCCGCTGGCCCTGAGGTGCCCCACCCCAGCGGCCGTTGATGGGCGCGCGGTTCTCTGCATCGTCCCCTGCACCAGCTCCAACGCCATGGCACAGGCCAGTCCCGCCTGCAGGGGCCACGTTCTCTGCATCAGCCCAGCCCGCACTGCTGCTGCTTACGCGGCGCGCAGAAGTGCAGTGGCCAGTGGTG
The DNA here is from genome assembly GCA_004335575.1 of Haematococcus sp. NG2. Lineage (NCBI taxonomy): Eukaryota > Viridiplantae > Chlorophyta > Chlorophyceae > Chlamydomonadales > Haematococcaceae > Haematococcus > Haematococcus sp. NG2. The sequence goes on along the minus strand of QAXD01000157.1, from coordinate 499,024 downwards.
GCGACGGACGGCGCCTTGGAAGACCCATAAGACGACGTTGGTGGGGCGGCTGCCAGCGGGAGGCCCCCCTCACTGCTGCTTGGCAGAGCGTGGTCATTGGCAGGGTCCAGTGAGGATGAGCCGCCGCCTGTGCGCCCCAGCAGTAGCTGCACGCGCATCGCCTCATACTGGCTGCGGGTGATAACGCCTGCGTCTGCCTGCAGGTGTGGACATGCAGGCCAAGCAGGGTATGGTAGCAAGAAGTACATTGGAGCCTGGCGGCTACGCGCTGTGTTTTGGTATGGTATAACAAGGCTAAACCAGTGATGCATGCTCCTGCAGCGCTGCAAGCTGTAGCTAGCACATCAAACGTGCAGCATATTTAAGGAGCCATCCACTTCCACTCACCCAGTTGGTGAGTGCAGCGACTGCCTGTGCCAATTTCAGGCCCAGCCCAGCCAGCCGCCGCAGCGCCTCGCCTGTCACCGCACACCACTCCTCTGCGCTCATCAGCCCAGCGGACGCAAGGCCTGCGCGCTCGACCAGGAAATGCTGCAGCTCCTGCATGGAATAGCCAGCCAAGCAGCACGCAGCGCACCACAGTTGGTGAGCTGGCACGCTTGGGCCTGTGCAACCAACACTCAGGCAATGTTGGCACGAGTGTCTGCGGGAGGCAAAGCCAGCTACAGGCAAGCCAAGTAAGCAAGTAGCTATGGCCGGCGTCACCTGCAACCCCTTGTGGTTGGCTACAGGCGCATTGGCCAGCTTGGCAGCAGATGCAGGGCCGGGGCTCTGGACAGGCTTGGGCATGGTGATGCCAGACGGTGCAGCTGTGTTGCCAGAGGAGGGCCCAGCACCACGTGCATTGCCCCCACGCCGTGGCGCCTGGGCAAGGGGTGAGCGGCCTGGGGTACTGCTGATGTTGGCCCCAGCCTGCAGCGAGCCGCACAACAGGCGATGAGTGAGGGGATGCGTTAGGCACCACACAACAAAGCCGTCCACAAGTCCATCAGATGCAGGGCAACAACGGGCAACAAGAGAGGAGGAAGAGGCTATCTCTGGAGGCCATCCAGATTGTGCTCACCGCAAGCCCTGTGCTCTGGCTGGGCGTGCCTTGCACCTGTCCCTTGCTGCTGCTGTTGTTGCCAGGGGGCGGCAGAGGGCTCTGCATAAGTGCAGGAGTGCGGCTGGCTTGCGTAGGCGTCAGCATACCCAGCAAGGAAGCCGCTGGGAAGCTGGGGCCTGGCGCAGGGCCAAGCTGCTGTTGGGCAGCAAGCAGGGCAGGGGCCGCGAACTGAGCGGCGCTGGCGCTCGGCACAGTAATCTGCAGTGTGATCAGGCAGCATTAGTTGCTTGGATTTTAGACTCCAGAGTCCACGCTGCTTCTGCAGCACAGCCTATCACAACAAGCATGTTTACCCCATGTTGCAAGCTCCAAAACTACTGCATCAAAGCTCGTCCTCACCTGCCCCAGGGTAGAGAGTGGCTGTTGTGGTGGCTGTGGCGCTGGCGCTGGGGCTGCTTGCTGCTGCTGCTGTGCTGCGAGCAATCGGGCGGCCGCCATAATGGCCTGCAGCTTGAGCTGTGGGTCTGCATGAGGGCCCTGCTGCTGCAGCTGCGTCAGTGTGGCCAGCAGTGAGGCCACAGCTGGCAGCCCACCAGGCAGCTGCGGCTGAGGAGGTTGTGTGTGTGATGGCTGAGGCTGGGTGGCTTGCGCTTGAGACAGCACCTGCGACATGAGGGCCTGGAGGTCAGGTGTGGTCAACTGAGCCGCCTGGGGCGGCCACTGCTGGGGCGGCTCAATGTCTGACGTGTGCTGCAGCAGTGTGGGCACGCCTGACATGCCGGTAAGTCGTGCAAGGTCCCAGCCGGAGAGTGCTGTGCCCAGCATGCCACCTGGACCAGAGCTGCTGTGGAGGCTGAAGAGGTTGGCTGCAGCATCTGCCATGTCAAGCGCCACAGGCATGGTGCTGAGGGTGGAAGTCGCCCCAGCCCCAGGTGCCACATGTTTGCTGGGGGCGCCCACTGATGCTGCTGCAGCCATCGCAGCTGCCAACGTGCCCAGTGCTGAGCTGGGCTGGAACTGGCTGATAGTGGGCTGTAGTGATTGCAGCAAGGCAGCTGCAGGGCGCCCAGACGGAGCTGTTGCTGACCTGGATGGTGTTGCCATCACAGACTCAGCACCCAAGGACGCCACATGTGGCGCACGTGTGCGGTCGCCTGTGCTGTTCTGTGCTTCACCATGGTTGGCTGGCGGCAGGGCTGCAGCATCGGCAACAGCTGCAGCAGCAGCACTGGTAGCATGTCCCTTTGCATCTGGCCCCTCTGGCGTATGCGCCAGCCGCAGCCCCCGGATGCCACCACCTTGCTGACTGGCGCTACCAGGGCCCTCGGAGTCAGGCGTTCCCCATGTATGATCTGACAGGGCTGATGCAGGTGTCACTGTTGAGGCAGATGTAGACGCAGCACCATAGCCGTGCTGCAGGTTTGCCCTGGCACCATTGCCCGGGTCCACGCGCATGGCTGCCCCCTGTGTTGGTGTCTGCATGGCCGCTGCCAGAGTGGCACCTGCACCTGGTCCACCAGCAGATGCAGCTGGCAGTGACAGATGGCTGATTTGCGCAGTCACGGCCCGAGTCGCCGAGTGCGGCGTCGAGGGTGCTGGCAGCCTGCGCGTCTGCTGTGGCGTACATGGCGTTTGCTGCAAGGCTGAGGCATGGGGAGGGCCCAAGTGCCCAGGCACCCCAGACTGTGGAACGAGCACCAGGTCCGCGACATCGTTGCCTGCAAACGCCGATCACATTCAGCGGCACTAAATTGTTAGAAATGCAAGTTTAGACGCTGGCACGGTCATGGCCTTCCTCAGACAGCCCATGCTGCCGACATGGCCCCATGATTTACCTGACACGGTCAGTGCCCCGACTTGCACCAGCTGTAGGCCTCCGTGTCCGGGCTGCAGCACTGCTTCTTGTGCTGCAGGATGGCATGCATTCGGTCCCTGGTGATCAATGACAGACGCTAGGCGAGGCTGGGCCGGTAGCCGGGATGCAAGGGAGTCTCACCGTTCTCCAGCACGACAACACCGCCATCAGCCAGGTCCACGGAGGCCAATGTGCCTATAAATCGCCTTTGTGGGCCCCCTCGAAGCGTCAGGACTATGCTGCGGCCTAGGAACTGCTGAGGGTCCGCACTCGGCCCTTCAGGGCTTGGGCCCCGCATTTCAACTTCTGAGCCCTGGACGACCTACCTGTCTCTCATGGCTAGGAAAGCTTCTAATTGAGATTTTGAATCACCGAGGATCATGGCTGCGTCACGCTGATGCCCGCTTGTGGCAGCTGTCAAGGCAAATTTTGTGCGTCACTGATCCCCACACGTGTACTTACCTCAGGTTGCATCGCATCGTCCAGTTGCCGCCCACAAATCATCATCATGATGAAGAGCACTCCTTACCTCAGGTGACACCTCCAGGTGCTCGCTCCGTACGAAAACGCCTTCGCCCTGCTAACGATCGGCCGTGTGTTTTGATAACAGTGCAAGGTCAAGGAGCCGCACTGTAGCGGTCGCGCGCGCACAGGCGTCATCAGCCAACATGATGAAGAAGGCTGTGGTAGTCGGTGCAGGTATCTGTCCGGGGTGCAGGATTATGGTGGGCTCTCAAATGGAACGCACAGCATAATATAAAGAACATGCAGCATTCGTAATGGTGATTGCATGCCGCGCAAAATGATGCGCGCTCACCGTCCTTCCCTGCATTGTGCCCCAATGCCATGCATGCTGCATGCTGCGCGTGCACACGCACTGCAGGCCCCGCGGGATGTCTCACAGCGCTGCTGCTTGCACAGAGAGGCTGGAAGGTACGTGCCAGCATGCACCTGCACGCATGCACGTTGCACAACTCGCAGTGGCAACTTACTGTATTGAGAACACGGCACGGTAGCGGGCACGCCACAGCTCGTGCCGGGACACAGCCTGCTAAACGCTATATTCCATCTCTGACCACGTGCCAGAATCACAGTCGCAGTGCGGGCGGCTGGGGCCACACATCATGTGGGCATGTAGGCCATGTACTGTATAATGGGGGCATGCGGCATGTTCGGGATAAGAGCCATCTCAGACCACACACACATCATGCGCCATGGTCACAGGTGGATGTGTATGAGAAGCGCGCCAAGCCACAGGCAACAGGACCCCAGTCCAAACAGCGCTCCTATGTGCTTGCACTGTGTGAGTGTGCGGCTAGCAGTGGCGCATCACTGTGGTTTAGTGTTTCCAGTTAATGTGGCTTCTTGCTGTTTGTTGATTGCAAGTCAATCCAATCATATATTCAATGTCATTGTGTGGGCCTATGTTCTTGAGGGCGGAGGTCGGACCTGATCACTTGCCAAGCACATACTCAGCTTCTGCACAAAACCGTCTCGGGGTCAGCTAGGCCGCACAGCTCTGCCTGTTTTGGCTGCTGACTGTCCACACGGCACGCCACGCGAGTCGTCACGTGTGAGCATCGTCTGTTGTGTGGCCTGCAGACCCGCGTGGCATTGAAGCCATCAACAGTGCAGTGCCAGGTGGGCTGCCCTTCATCGCCGAGCGCAGGTGAGGCACTGCAGCTGCCAGGCTGCACAGCAGAGCCTTGCTCAGCACCAGCGCCAGTTGGTGATTGTGGCCCACGCCAACTGAAGCTCACCAGACATGTGGTTCAGGCGCATCAGAGTGGCGTTTTGTTTTGACTGGGCACTCAGGGTGTTCCAGGCGTGATGTGCACGCACAGGTACAAGGGCCTCGTGATTGGTGACCCACGCCAAGGCAGGCGCATCCTGCTGCGGCGGCCTGGAGGTGAGGGATCTCACCTCTGTACGCTGCGACCTGCAGTGCAGGCGCCTTCTGCAGTTGTTAGCGAGCAGGGCTGGCTTGTGGCATGTTTGACCCATTGGCTAACTGCCATGCACCATGAGCCTGTAACGCATGGCATCAAGCGCGTGCGCAGAACATGTGCGGCTAGCACATGAAGATATGGTGCTGCGCTTGGTTTGTGGTGGGGTTGGGGCATGCAGCACTATTGGACCGCACCTCCCTGGCCAACGCCCTGCTGGACTGCCTGCTTGAGATGGCCTCCTCATCCCCTGGAGACAGCAGTGACAGCACCAGCACCAGCACCAGCTCCAGCACCAGCACCAGCAGTAGCGCCATGAGGCACAGTGGTGGTGACAGCAGCAGCAGTAGCCACATGGGCCAAGTGGCCGTTCACTTTGGCTGCACGCTGACACAGCTGGATGCTGACACGCGGCGCGCGGTGTTTGGCGTGGCATCCGATGCAGGCAGCAGCTCCATCACCCAACAGGTGGAGGTGCAAGGGTGAGCCCTGCTCCACCTGCTGCATTTGGCATGCACTCATCATACCAAGTGGTCATGAATTGGGAAGTACTGGTGATGCGCGGTCGAGCAATCATCAAGCACATGATACTTGCAGTAGAATCGGTCTGCGGGTTTGGCCCACCCTGCATGATGCCAGCCTGCTTGGTTCAAGTCTGCCCGGCCGTGACTGCCGGACCCGATGGCATCTGCACGGAGGCATGCATGCCTGGCGCTGATGATGGGTCATGTGCATGCGTGTGTGTGCCTGCCGCCCGCAGGTGGGACGTGCTTGTGGGTGCAGATGGTGCAAACAGTGCAGTGCGTGGCGCGCTGTGCACCACGTTCCCTGACCACATGCGCATGAAGGTTGGTCCATAAAGCCGGGTGTTGCACAGCTTTCAGGCTTTTGAGGTCTCTAGCAGCTTTTCAGCTGGATGGTGCATTGCCCACCAGACTGTGCACATTGTTCTAGGACCTCAGGAGATACTGCAAAACAGGTCGTGTGCCTCTTGTGCACGGTCCACCGATTGTGATGCCCGTACATGACACCTGCATAACAACAACAGATGCAATATTCGGATGCAATTGGGAACACAGTATGCTGTGCTGAACAGTGGACGGGGCCGATGTTCCACAACAGGTGGTGACAGACCCTGAAGCGAAGTACAAGGCGTGGTACGGCATGCCCCATGTGCCTGATCTGGACGTCTACTGGGACCCGGAGCCGCTACTGCCCCCGTCACAGCCGTCACAGCCAGGCACGCCACAGCCGCCAGGCCACTACTTCTTTGTGGCGTCTCAGGGGGTGGCTGACGTAAGTGCCTCACCTCTTTGAGCGCTTTGCAAGACCCAGCAGAAAAACTATGTCCTGCTGTTCACCTGCCAGGTGGAGATGGGTCAGAAGCCTGCAACTTGCAAGTTGCAGATCCCCCTTTGTGCTAGGCTTGTGACTTGCACATTCTCCAGATGCCGCATAAGTTCCCCTTTGCTTTCCTGTTCACATATCACAATACTCATCATGCAGGGTGCTGTGACATTCTGTACCGACTCTGATGGCACATACTGCGGGTGAGTGGCTCATGCAGCCCACAGAGGAGCTTTGGCAGTTGGCCCTGAGCAACTGCACGAAGTCGCACGTCTGCACATGAGGCTGGTCCTTGTTGGGCCTCAGGGTTTTGTACCATGTCATAGCCCATGCACCTCAAGAGCACTTGTGCACGTGCAGCCGGCAGGCCCTTCCTCACACACACACACACCTCGGTCGCGCAGGTCAGTCACATTGCCAGGGAACAAGCACGAGACACTCAAAACCCCACAGCAGTACGAGGAGATGCTGCGACGCATGGCGCCCCAGCTGCCTGAGGTGCTGTGGTGCTCTAAGTTTGCGTCTTGAACATGAACTGCAGCTGTCCTTGCGTGCGGCACTCATGCAGATTGGACCTCTGCATTGCCTGCTGCTGTCACACTTGCATGTCCGTAGCCTGAAGCTGCACCGGCGAAAAGATCAGCAGCTGCGTGCTCGAATCCTTGCAGCCAGAGCTTGCGCACCTTTTGCGCATGTGCATTTGTGCTTATCATGTGCATGCCACCTGCTGTACACATGCCACAGGAATGGTTCCGCCCAATCTCGGAGCTGATGGTGAAGACGCCCGCAAGCGAGTGAGTTGCTTACTGGGATCCTTGGCAGTGGCAGCCCAGGGTGCAGGGTGTGCTTTGGGTCATGTCAATGTGCCGGCAGATATAGGATTGACAGGATGGGCTGCACAGGGTAGGATGACCTTTAGGGTTTTAGGATTTACCGTAGGCTGGAAGTCACCAACCGTTCCCAGCCTCACTAGACTCTGGTATCTGATCTTGATCTCCCCGGAGTCCTTGACAAGAACTGCTCATGCGGAGCTGATCCAGCTTCTGGCAGCTGCTTCACTCAGAATGAGGAGATGGCCCGTGGGAGTCATGTGGCGGTGTGCTTGACGCTGGTGCGCAGCATGCCGGTGATGCGGCAGATGTCGTCATTCTCCTCGCCGCGAGGTGGGGTGGTGCTGATCGGGGACGCGCGCGCAACGGTCACACCTGCCCTGGGGCAGGTGAGTGTGAGAACAGTGTGATCTACACACACACACACAACATGGTCCAGCAGGCTACTGCAGGCTAACAGTGCGTTCCTAGCCTGTCGGCCACCTTCCATGCACGACGAATGCTCCCAACCGCAAGTGTCTCCCACACACCGCCATGCGTGCACGCGCTCCTCCGTTCACTTTTTGCTGTTGCACGGTGGCTGTTCATTCATTCATGCATGCTGCTGGTCCGGTCGCAGGGCGTGAACAGTGCGCTGCAAGACGCGGCACTGCTGGCAGACGCACTGCACACCGCCACAACCAACCCCCTGCCCAGTGCCACACCCAGCGAGGGCACGGCAGCCGCCAGCCAGGCGGCTGTGGACAAGGCGCTGCAGCTGTACAATGCAGCAAGGCAGCCGGAGGTGGCAGCACTGCAGGTGGGGTTTGTACCTGATATGCCAGCATGTGCTCAGGCCAGCAATGCATGACATTCATACCTGAAATTCTTGCATACAAGCCCAATCAAAGTCTGGTGGTGCTGGACATGCACCAACGCTCGTTCCTGTCCCTATCCGTCAAGCAGCAATTTTGTGGCCTGTCCCGACAGGAGCTCGAGTTGATGCAGACATCGCTTCTCGCACTGTTCAAGTTCCGTCCAGGCGGTGTCACAGACACTGCACGCCAGGTTTGGCGCAAGTGGGCCATGCTGTCCTACTTTGGCCTGTCCTTCTTTGGGGTGCGTGGCAGCTGTTGAAAGCATTCTGCTCTAGGATCTGGCCAAGCAAGAATTGGATCTCACACTGGGCTGCTCGATTTGATGTTTCTTCATTAGGGAAGGAGTTCCCCATGCCTTGCTTTATTTTCACCACCTGCTGACAGTGCGACACTGCTTATGGATGAACATGGATGAACAAATGCAAATCACCTGAATGATACTGAGCAGCTGTTGCCCACTGCACACACAATACATCAAAGCCATCAATGTGGCATGCACCCTGTGCTACACACACTACACGCACAGACTGCTGTGGCCACAGCTCTTGCAAACCGGCGGGACGCACCCCAACCCCCTGCCCAAGCCAGCAGCAGCAGTGATGGTGGCAACAGCAAGAGTACAGGCCAAGATGGAAAGGGTGGGGAGGAGGATGCCAGGAGGAGTGAGAATGTGGATAAGTCGAAGGAGCGGAGCGTGGTGGTTGTGGTGTCACCGCCCATGTCGGAGCTGTTGGAAACGTCCATGCCCTACACTCAAATGCTGTTCAAGGTGCGCACATGGGTGCACGGCTGTGCGCTCCAACTGCTGCGCATGTGTGCATGTTTGTAATTCATCTGTCGAGGTCCACTGACGCGGTGATGATGCCCAGCCACAGTACCTGCAGCTCACGAGGTGTGGCTGTGTAGTGACCTGTGACCACTGCCTGGAGCGGCACGCATGGGACACAAACTCTTGCATATCGGCACATATGAGCTGGTTACGGTGCAACAACAACAACAACAACAACAACATTGGTACAACCTCAGGTGCACGCATATGGAGTGGCTGGCGCAGCGATTGCAACGGGGATGCTGATGGCTGGGGGCCGTGGGCTTGCTGCTGCAGTGAATACAGCAGCTGGACTGCTCTTGCACTGAGCAATACGCCCTTCCAGCGCCTTGCTTGCAGTGCGAGGACTGTGTGTGGCTTGATGGTTACAATAAAGTGGGCACTGCCCTGGTTTGCTTTCTTGGTAAAAGGTGTGCTGCTTCTGTACCTAAGGGATTGTGCGAGGCAGGAGCCCATGGATTTTGTTGTTACTGCATCAGCGGTGTATGGTGAGGTGTTACACTGTGCTTGGATAGAACCCGAGGACAGAACCTCAAACCAAATAATGAAGCCCACATCTCGCACCACTCAAACTGCTGCAACATTGAGCACCATCACTGCAGCCATGCTGCCCATCAGAGGTGTCCCGCAGCTGTTATAACTTGTGGTGTGCACCTGTGCAACCCACCACAGTCCCCATGATCTGCTGACGTGCTGATGCAGCTGGTCCTCAAAAGCACAAGCAGCTGCTGCTTCATTTGGGCTTGAAAGGCACTGCAGAGAAGGTGTCATTCTGCAAGCATGGCAATGGAACACAGTTGCAAATCAGCAGCGCACAGCGACATGGCCAGAAAACAGAGACTGGCGAATGGTAGCACCGAAAGCTTGCAAGAGGTCAGCGTATGTTGTACAAGCACCAAAAACATGCATGCCAAGATGCCAGTCTGTGTTGTCACTGATGCTCTTGGCTGGGTGGACAATGACTGTTCAATATGTCCATGTATGTCATGGTTGAACCCTGTGCTGAACACATGGCATGCCGGTGGGTGATTCCCTACGCTGGATGTAAATCATGGTGGAGCCTGCTTAGCTGCCAACAAGAGGACCTCACACCCGGGTTATTCAGCCAACTCACCCAGCGCTTGTATGCCAAGTGGTAGTTGAACTCTTTGATGAGCATGTCTATCCCCTTGCCATGGAATTCCTTGGCACTTGCATAGATGACCTGCGTGGGATGGGGCATGTGTGACGTCTGGCATGCACATGACAGACGCTCTCATGCAGCCGAGTCAGACACATGTCCTCCAAGACGGTCTGACATGGTGACATGTGCTCCAGCGCCAGGATGGCTTTGTTTCACATGGGGCACACCACACCTGCTGTGGCTGACTGCATTGTTGGATGACATGCCCGATGGCTGTGAGGTTTTCTAACCCATTGCTCTGATTTCTGATTCAGATAACCCGCAGCATGCAACCAGTACATCTGCATTCATGTACGAATGTACGTCCTTGCCGCCGCCCCACCTGGATCTGATCCAGTAGCCGCTTGTACTGCGCCTCGAATGCACCGCTCGTGTCATTGCGCTCAAAGTTGTCCTGTAACCACCGTGCAACATTACCATTGTTGCGGGCCCAGACCACGACATGGGCATGAACCATAACATCCATTCGCAGTCAACAGGCAGGTGAAACGGCAGTAGAAGCAAGCCATACGGAAGACCGTTTGCCAGGATCACTCACAATCCACGCCTTGTTTTCTGCGATACGTTTCTGCAAGTCCTTCTTCTTCATGTTCAGTGTCTTGAGATAGTCCTCATACTCCTTCTTGCCCTCCTGGTCTTTCTTCAGCTCTGCAGGTGTAAACCCAGAGTGGGTTCAAGTACACACTACACAGATGTTCTACTTTTTAGATGATGTATCGCATGCTTGAACAAAGCAGTGAACCAGCTGCATCTGCTACAGCGATTGCCATGCCGCCACAGGTGCACGAGCAACAGATTGCTCAATTGCTTGTGCAGTGCTTGCAACATGAACAGGCTGCGCGATGGCTGATGCCCTGCCATGCATGACATGCTGGCGCCATCTGTCAAAGCAATGCGGAAGCTGGGTACATATGGCTGCTGCTTCTATGTGTTTGAAGGATACATCGTTCATGTGTTTGCACCTGCTTCCAGCTCCGCCAGCGCTGTGTGCAGGTTGCTGGCGGTACCCGCGATGTTTGTTGCTGTGGCATTGAACTTGTTCACCTGTATGTGTACCAGGGTCAGATGCTGGATAAACAAGGGAGAGGCTGCAGCATGGTGTGCACTGCACATGTGACACAGCACAGAGTTTGCATGGCACTACCATGCACAACGCATGCTTCGAGGGTTTGTGAGCGACGCATTCTCACGCTGTATTTGTTGTAGCTGAAATGACAATCATGCTACTTCTCTCACCGTCAGCTCGTTCGTGACCCTTGGGCCCAAGCTGGACAACGAGGTTGTGGAACCTCCCGATTCCTTAGATGCTTTACCAAGAGATGCGCTCATTGTTTCTGGATTTATGTCATGGTCAGGGTGGCAAGTGAGCTGGACACCGTGTTTCACGGCTTGAGTAGTGACCACTACAACCTAAAGCACAACCTGGGTTCTGAAGTCAAGTGACAAGCAGCGAACGGGCCAAAAAACATGGGTGGTTGTCGGTTGACGTGCAAACCCTGGTAATCTTGACGGGCACAGTGGAAGAATTGTATACTGCTCGTAAAGTTGTCTTGCCTGGATCGGTGTGCACATCCCACAAGCGAAGCGTATGCAGGCCGCGTGCGAAATGATGAAGCCCAGGATGCTGCGTCGATCATCAGAAGCAGAATGAAACGTTAAGCAAGAAGCATTTCGTCCTTTGACCAAGCTATCTTCGAGGCAGAAACGACAACATGCCGCCCAAGAAGAAGGGAGGTGCAAAAAAGAAAAGCTCAAAGCCGTCATGGATGTCAGAGGAGATGTACGAGCTCTCGCTGAACTTGCCCAAGCTGCAAGAATTCTGGAGCGGGGATATCAAGGAGTCGAAAGGCAAGGCGGGGGACAAGCCCCCGCCCAACATCTCGCGCACTCAGGCATGTGCTGGGACCTCTGCCTGGGCTTGCATACTGCATGTGCATGGCGTGCATGCGCACCAGGCACGTATGCTGGTTGTGAAGGCCTCAGGAGACACAGCCATGCATGCACGTCAGCCCTGCTGCTGCAGTGCACCATGTACCATGCTCATTCACCGCTGTTGTCCTGTTTGCTGTGCAGGCGGGCCTCTTCCTGTGGCAGGCCATCTTCCCAAACAACAAGGCAACCCTGGAGAAGCGTGAGGAGTGCATCAAGCTGGGCGTGGTGGAGGTACGCACATGCCTTGACAGATGGGTGCAAGAGGCAGGGAACGCACACGATCGCCCCACATTGCTGCACCATCAGCTGTGCCAGCAGCAGTGTCTCTCTCCATGGGGAACGACGTGGTTTGTTACAAAGGTACAAAACGCCATGTGGCTGCTGGTGTGTGTGTGGTGCTGTGCAGACGAGCGTCAAGATCATGGCGAGCCAGAAGCCTGCAGACATGGTATCTGCTGCAGGTATCCTGGCGGTCATGGCGTCAACGTTTGACCAGAGCCGGCAGGTGCGCATTGGGGCGTCAACACTGCTTGGTGCTGCTTGGTTCCATTCCTGCCGCTGGCCTGTGTTGGCTGGTTGTCAAGAGGTTGCATTGGGTTCACACAGGGCGCATTTTGTACTTGTTGATGCTGTTATTATGGTATATCCACCTCCTGGTCAGCAAGCAACAGAACTCAAGTACAGCTCTGGTCCCAAATGCTGTCGACCCATCAGCAGCACCTGGACGCACAGTTGCTCCTGCCTTTCTCTCATGACAGACCACCTGCTTAGTAACTCTCCTCCACAACAACTGCAGGTCATGATGGACTCCAAGCCAGCGGTGATCCCGCAGCTGCTCAATGGCCTAGCCACACATGACTCAGCACCCTTGAAGGCAGCCCTCTGCTGTGAGTGTAGGGCAAGGGGGACAAGGGGGCCTGTGCAGCGGTCAATTGGACAGGGAGGACACCTTGGAGGCAGCTTGTGTATCTGTACATGAGCAGCAGCAGTGTGTAGCATTGTGGACCTTGCACCATGATTGAGCTGTGTAGGCAGCACCGCTTGCTGCACAAGTTGTACCCTGGCATCTACCCGAGCATCCCTGAAGCCCATTGTGTTGTGCCGGTGCACCTGCAGCGCTGCTGCGTGTGATCGCCACCAATGATGACACACGGCCGCGGCTGTGGCGGCAGTTGAAGGAATGGGACTGGACACCGCTGGTGGCGTGCCTGCGGCTACAGGTGCGTCGCGTAGGGCTGGCTGTTTATTACAGGCAGTATGCCATGTGAAGCCAGAAGGTCTACGTCCCGCTGAAATGACTCGAGGCTCGCGCACTTGCAGCAGCTGGGATGAGGCAGTTCATTCAGCAGGAGTACATCCATCAACAGAAATGGCAGCTGCAAGCTGTCAACAAGGATGCTTGCAAACGTAAAATTGGGCCCTGCATACCGTATTGCCTCGTACTGTTTACCTGGGTACATAGTGGTGCAGTCAGCATGGGCGGCAATACGTTTGCCGTTGACAGTCGATGTTGACTGCCTGTCCCATTCTCATTATTGTGAGGGAGGTGGAAACTCCAACCTACTTTTACCTGCACTGCGTGCACAGGAGATGAGCGCACTGGGCGGCCGCAACGCGTCCCATGACGCCATGCAGGCCATCGATGCGCTGTGCAGTGTGGAGACTGAGGCGAGCACGGGCGCGTGCAACCAGCTCATTGCACACGGGGGTGTCCAGGTGGGCCAGGGCGGTCGGTTGCTGGGGTGGGGATGTGGGGAAAATACAAGGTTCAGGGTTTCAAGGGATGGTATGGGGCCCAGGACCGGTTGGGTGTGGTGTGTGGCTGTGACGGGGCGGCGCGGCTGGGGCTGATGGGGTAGCTGGGGTGTGTGGCGTGTATGGCTTGTATGGGGCGGGTATGGTTGGTGTAGGATGGAGGCATCAAGCGGTGCTGTCCGCAAGACAGATTCTGAAGCTAGACTTCTGGGTGTGTACAATGCGTGCCACAGCACAGCAGAGCAAGGCTCAGCGTCTGGGGCCGGCTCCAGCATTGGCGCTACAGTGGCTCCATACCGATAGGGGTGCCTAGTGATAGCATCCTTGGTCACATCATTCACACTAATCATATGCCTGCAGGCCGTGGTACATGTGCTGAATGACCGGCTGGCACACCCCATGGCACGTGCGTATGGCTTGAGCGTGCTGAACCAGATCATGCGGCGCTCCTCTGTTCAGGTGTGTTTGTGCTGTAGCAAAGCATGTGCTACAGCACAGCAGAGACTGGAGCCTTGCAGGGATGGATGCCGAGTGGTGTAAGCAACTCAGCGGGAGGGTGTGAGGCAGTAGCGATGTTCTGTAACTTCTGTTACACTGCCTAGGGAGAGGGTGTGCCAAAGCAAGCTGACTCTCAGCACACCTCATGCACCTACGGTATGTCTACACCTACAGGTGTGTGAGACTGTGGTGATGGGTGCTGGCGGGCTGAAGCCCCTCATCTCCTTGCTGGACCACCCCATCGTGCCCCTGATCCACAAGGCGCATGCAGCAGGTGCGGTAGCCTGGTTTGCTTGTGTTAGCTGTGCGTCATTGAAAACATCTGGCAGCAGCTGCTGTGTGGGTGCTCCCGTTTTGGTGTAGAGGGTCCCCGCTTTGGTGCAGGGTTCGGGTTCAATCCCGATCTGTCCCCATCACCTGGCTAGGGATGGTGGTTGCTTGTGTGTTTCTTCATGTGCTTCTTCCAACTCAAGGCTGTGCTTGTCCTTAGAATGATTGCTTGGCTCAGGCAGACACGCTGACCCATGCGGCTGCCTTGTACTGCCATATCGCTGCAGCCGTACTGCTGCGCTACATCCTGCCAGACTCCTTGTGGAAGGACTCCTCCTCCCTCAGTGGGGGTGCCAAACGGCCCAAGACAGCACCAGCTGCTGCAGCAGCCCTTGCCGCTCCATCCTCGGCGCACCAGGCAGCTGCTGCATCAGGGTCCGGGGCGCATGAGGGGGGAGCAGGGCCGTCAGGGTCAGCGTCAGGTGGCGTGCCCCCTGTGGGTGCGGCAGTGGTGCCTGTGATCGCAGACCCTGCGGCGGCACCGCCCAGCACAGCAGGTAGGGGCGTATGGTATGGTGCCCACCCTGTATGCAGACACAACACACGGCCATCATTGCGCTTTCCATGGCGCCCTGCACACAGTATACCCAGACCATCACTGGTCATGACAACATCAGTGCGGGCACTTGAGCAAGGACTGTTAAAATTCATTTTCAACAGGGCTTTATGATATGATAACACATCCTTCACACAAAACTGCGCTGCAGTGGGGGTGCTGAGCAACAAGATGGACGCGCTGAAGCTGGCTGTGAACCACGACATGGAGGGGCATGGCCCTGGGGCGGCAGGCGGGCGGCCAGGGACGACAGGCAGCACAGGGCCCGGGCAGGTGCGTGGTGCTAGGCGTGCCAAGGTACAACCGGGCCGCAGCGGACGTTTTGAAGGATGTAGGCTGTGAAGGGCCTGTTGTCTATTCGCTCCTCATTCCATCTGCACCGGGATTGGCGTGCAGCTGCCGCGTGCCGCATCATCTGGGGCGTTTCTTCCCTGGTCTGCCTGACGTTTCTCTGTGATGGGAGCACACGCTCAAGACGTGCAGGGCCTTGTTGTCGAGCCTTGTCGTGATTGTCTGTACATCACTATGTAGAGCGGCTGGAGCCCCAAGCTGTATAATTTCATTGATGTATGATGACTCCCACTTCTGTTGCCTCACAGATTGCCATGGAGCCTGCAGTGCCAGATGACCATGTGTTGGACGCGGCCACTAAGGCTGACATCCAGACGCGCGCACGTGTTGTGGCCGAGGTACAGACCACTGGTCTTACTGTAGGACCGCCTTTTCTTTAGTGTCGTGCTTACTTCGGGACCGCTTCTCTGTTTGTGTTGTTCTCTCTGTAGGACTGCTTCTCTATTAAGTGTGGGGGATTTCTCATGTGAGGCTACTGCATGAGGCAGCACGGGCAGCACACTGGGCAAGACAACTGCGCCTGCTGTCCACGCTTGTGTTGGTGACGGCGTCTGCTGATGTCCTGCATGCCTGCGCCTTGTATGGTACCCACAGCAACCCGCTGACGTGCACCACCCCTATGCACTGCCTGCCTGTGGTCGTACTTGGCCGTGTGGGGGCTGCATAACCCCTTGCGACCAGATCAGAGAACTCAAGGCTCAGGGTTTCTGCATGCATGCCGCAGGCAGACGCGATCCGCCCGCTCCTTGCGCTGTGTGCTGGGCCTGATGGGCCGCTGCCTGATCTGGAAGCCAAGGCTGCAGCAGCTGCTGCAGCTGCGGCAGCAGGTGAGGCGCACAACCAGCAGCCATGGCTCAGCACTTTCCATGCACGCGCCTTTCCAAGTGGGGCCGCTTGCGGCGCGGCTGTCGGCTGTTGCGCACTCTGCTGAGGCTGGTTGTCTCCTGCACGCACCAACCTTCACCCTGACACTACCAATACAATCATGCTGCTGGCATTGTGTTTGTCCCAACCTCCGTGTTCCTTGTGGCTTCTTATCACAGGCCAGCCACCTCCCGAGGAGGAGAAGAAGAAGAAAGGGGCCAAGAAAAAGGCCGGCAAGAAGAAGAAGGGCAAGCTGGAGCCTGGCATGGCTGAGGCGCAGACGTGGGGGTCAGCAGTCATTCGCATGATCAGGTGCGTGCGGCGCTGCAAGCGCACCGCTGGACTGGCGGCTGCTTTGTGGTGTGAGCTGTGGGTGCGTGCTGTTGCATAGGAGCAGCGTGACACTGTGAGCCAGAGCGTGCCTCCCCACACGGGGGATGGTTGTGTGGTGAGCGGTGAACTGGGTAGGGCACAGGCGCGCTGCATCTCCTGTGCAGATGTAACTCAAGGCCTGCAAGTCTGAGTTTTTTTGGTGTTCCTTATACTCCTGCCCGCAGCTTGGACAGCGACTGGCGAGTGGCCGTGTCGAGCGCGGGCGCGATCCGGTACCTGCTGCCACTGCTGGAATCCAAGATCCACCCTGCACGGTGCGCGCGCATCACCACAGCACCCGAGTGTGATTTGCTGTGACACGCCGCTGTTGTGCAGTGCGGCATGCCCATCGCGCATGCTCCTTGTCTGTGTGTGAGCGGCACACATGCCGGCAGCATCCTGTGTACAAATCCGCACAGCCGCTGAGAGGGTGCAGGTGGTGCACAGCTTGCGAACCAGTGCTGCCATAACACGCATGCACAGCACGCTGCCCTCGCGCATGCACACAACATGCAACCAATGCAAGGGGGTGGCATGTGAGCGGTTGGTTCCCTTGGGAAGGGTGCGTTGTGCCATGCGATATAACTGCCCGCCTGCACAAAGCCCAGCAAATTGACTAGTAGTACCGTATTAGTCATTTGTACCTGGATACCCTGCATCCTGTTCAATTGAACTTTTGCCCTGCGCATGGGTGAGGTGCCCACCATCTGCCACACACCTCATGTGAGGCATCTCTGGCTCGGTCGAAACCCAAAACTAATACCAAATTGTTCACTTGTGCACTTCACCGAAAGTGTATACCCCTACTGACACATGTGCGCACAGGTGGAACGCGCGGCAGACGCTGATCAACCTGTCCATGACGCCGCAGCTCATGCCTGTGCTGCAGCTGTACAAGGTGCCCGACTACATTCATGGAGGCAACATCCCCCAGCGGGTGTGTGGGTTGGGTGTGAGAGGGGCTGGGGAGAGGTGTGACCTTGGGAAGCGGGGCGAGGGGCTGGGAGAGGTGTGATTGTGAGAGGGGCTGGGGAGAGGAGTGTGACCATGGGGATTGAGGACGCATGCGCTGGCCACTGGATGTGCTTGTATGTGTTGATTATGTTTGCCAACCAACCCAGGATAGCTGTAAGGCCGCAGTGCAGGCGAGTAGGTTTGGCAGGGTGGAAGGTGCGGGTAACCAAGCTGATACCAGATACCGAGCTGAGAAGATACCTGCATACCGCGCCATTACGCTAATGCAGCACGCTGTGTTCATGGCTGAAGCTGCCGCATGTCTATTGACTCACCTGAAAAGTGTTGTCTAACTGTGCCCCACCCGCAGCACTTCGAGCGCCCCTTCCCGCCCACGGGCATTGTGGACGAGGGGCTGACTCAGATCCCTGTCCACCTCAATCAGGCAGTGGCAGCGGCGCAGGTGTGTGGCTGCACGTGTGCAGGGGTGTGGTGCATGTGGTTGCTCCAGTCTCTACTCGGCGTGAGAACCTCAACTACCTACGTTACACAGCTGGGCATTGATTGTTTGGCTGTCAGTTACGCGACCAGGCGTTCTCGTGCTGCTGCCCTGATTCTGCTTACACTTGTGGCAACTTGTTCTCGCACCGTACTTGCTCCTGACTGCAGAAGGACATCACAGCAGGCAAGACCGGCGCCGGCTCGTCCATCAAGCCGCCAGCACTCAAGCCAGCTGCAGGGGGGAGGTGATTAAGAGCTGCATCTGCGGATCTGCCTAAGACTGTAAGCCATAACGGGTTGGCACCCGTTGGGACAATGTGATTAACGTGGCTTGTTAGCCTTGCACAGCAATGAGTTGCTGTGCATGTCAACATCCGCTCTAGAAACTGACCTTGTACAGTATTTAACTGGCATTGCGGGGAGTTGAAGTGATGTCGTAGGTGCAAAGAGGTGATACAGCCGTGCTTGTTCTAGGGTATATGGTTATGCACAAGATGCAGATGCATTTGCTGCTGCGAGTATGCATCGCAGCGGTTATGTGCGCTGCTGCCCA
The DNA here is from genome assembly GCA_004335575.1 of Haematococcus sp. NG2. Classification (NCBI taxonomy): domain Eukaryota; kingdom Viridiplantae; phylum Chlorophyta; class Chlorophyceae; order Chlamydomonadales; family Haematococcaceae; genus Haematococcus; species Haematococcus sp. NG2. Next base: position 480,466 of record QAXD01000157.1, on the reverse strand, counting down.
TCGTCACCATTGTGCTCAATGTGGCTGTGAATTCAAGCTGAACAAAGCTGTGTTTGAGGGATGTGAATGTGCATCGTCAACACACAGCTTCTCCAGAAAGCTGCATCGGGCCAGCAATTACAACATCAGTCCATTGCCTCGCTGTCTCCTGAGCTGCCTGTGCCATGAGCAACATGGCTGCGTGGTGTTCAGCAGTGCATGCAGCTAGCCAAACATTGCATCAAATGCCCACGCCTCTGCAATGACACAATGGCACAAAGCGCACGAGCAACTGAAGGCGCAGCAGCGATAAACACAGGCGCTGCAGGCATGTCGGCACCCAAGCATGCCGGCGGAACCTCACACCTCATGAGCGGGCATGCTCTGTGCTGTGACATGCGCGCATGCAGTCAAGTGTCCAAGGTGGCCAGGGTACGAGTCAGAGACAGAACAATAACGACCGATAAGACTGCTGTTGAGGACTCATACCTGAGCCTAAGGCCAAGACACCGAGTCTGTGAGGAACATGAAATGTCCCCGTTTGGCAGGTTAGGGTTGTTGGCACTCGACTGTATCCTAGCCGTGAAGTTGACCACAAATAAACTGAAACGCGTTTTGATTCTGTCTGTACCTTACCCTGAGCGAGCTGATCGTGTGATGTGTTTGCAAAGCTAACGGCACCGTTAATACTACCCTTCCAAGACCTCAGAACCCAGATCTATTGGGGCATTCATATAGTGAGAGCATCATCGAAAAACCAAGCTCTCTGATTCCTCTACATACTGAAAATCATCCATTGCCTTGTTTGTGGCGTGACCTGGCAGCGCTTCGACCCCTGAACCCTGATGATGCAATAATCGCTCTGCGTCACGTTTTGGGCCGAGGCAAGTCAGCAACGAAGTTGCACAGCATCAGTTGTCATTCAGGCGACCTTAGCATTCTGTACGCGTTGAATGTGGGCAATGCCCACCTGGGCAACTACGCTGTCAGTGTCATGCCTCGTGCAGTTCACATCTGGCATGCCCACTAATTTTAGGGACCATGCAGCTGCTGCGCACCTCAAGTCGCAGGGCTGCTGTCCTGGCACTGTGCGCAGGACGCTGGTTATCATAACGAAGGGCTGCCGCGGTGTATGGGCCGCAGCAGGCACATCCTGAAGCTGTTGGCCTCGGGTGCACAGCAGGGCTTGGGCATCCCATCCTTTCTGTACACCACAGCACACACCAGCCACCAGCAGGTGCATAGGACCTTCAGTTCTGGCATAGAAGTCATGCCATTGACGTGGATGCCGCGAACAGCATCCCATGCAGCCCATGCGCCTAGGTCAACACTGGGGCCTTGCATGGGCCTCCACGTTGTGCGCCGAGGCGCACACACTGCGCACTGCACCAGGCATGGCCATGCGCACGCGTGCATCCATGCGCGCTGCCAACTGCACCGAGCCTTCTGGTCTGGAACGGAGCCAGGAGGAACGCTGCGCGGCCACACCCGCACCCTCAGCCACCATGCTGGACATGCTGCAGCTCACACGAGCAGCAGCAGCAGCAGCAGCAGCAGCAGCAGCAGCAGCAGCGGCGACGGCTCATCTCCTGCAGCTGCCCCTCACGCCCAGCTGCAGCGGCATGCACAGGGAGCTGCCCCACGGTCCGTGGCCACACACGCCACACGGCTGCCTCGCAAGCTGGTGCGCCGAGCGTCTTGGGACCCACAACACGTGCCGCCGCCTCAAGCCCCACCAGGCAGTGCTGCTCCAGCTGGGTCAGACATGGAGCGTGGGAAGCATCCACAGCCTGTGGGGGAGTCTGAGCCGAGGGGCCAGGAGGTCAGGAGCAGCGAGACGAGCAGCAGCCGCAGTGGTGCCACCGCCGCACCACCTCAATCACCTCCTGCTGGGAGTGCCGTGAAACTGTCTATCGCTGGTCCTGCCCCAGCTGCTGCGCCCCGCCCTGCCCAAGCGCCCAGTGCAGGCAGCTCCACTCTTCCAACTGCAGCACGGCCAGCTGGCCAATCCTCACCCAAAAGGCCAGCACCAGCAGCTGCAGCGTCCGCTGCACCCACCTCTGTGCCAGCACAGCAGCAGGCGCCACAGCAGCCCAGCTCGGCACGCCAGGGCCACGTAACCCGCAGGAAACCCACAGGTGCTCCCAAACCTGTGCCAGGGCCGCTGCAGGCCTCAGACCCAGCTGCACCACAGGCAGGCACAGAGCGGACCGGGCCTCAACGGAGACCTGTGCCAGGACGCCCTGGTATGCGGCAGTCATCACCCAGCCACAGCTCCACTGCAGCTGCACAGCCAGTGCCACCTGCGGTTGCCCCCCACTCAGCACCTCCTGTTCCTGTGGGCCCCGGGGCAGCAGAGCCCCAGGCGGCGGACGTGGGCCGTTCGTCTGCCCTGCCGCTGGACCCTTCGTCTCCCACCGCTCTGCCCGCCGCGTCGTCCTCAGACCTGCCCAGGAGCACTGCGGAAGGTGCAGCCTCGCGGCCAAGCCGGACGGCTGAGGGGCCTGAATTACTGTCACCTGCACGCAGCACGGAGCCCATCCCCTCGACCTCCACTGATGTTGAAGGACAAGCTACTCCCACCGTGGGTGCACCTCCGGCTAACAGCTTCACAAGCAACGCAGCAACCAACATCGAGCGAGCTGCAGCAGCAGCAGCTGAAGCGCCCAGCAGCGGCAGCATCAGCAACAGAGCCGCCTTGTCTCCTGCCCAGCAGCCTGCGCTTCCCTCACCTGCAGCACCATCAGGAACAGCGCTGGCCACTGAAACGCCTGCGTCTGATGCCCAGAGCTCAGCCCCTCGCAAGCTGGTGATCATCCAGCCAGGCGCTGTGTCGCCCGGCCGGACCAGCGTGCAAGCTTCTCAAGCATCCGTGCTACGCGCTGCACCACAGCCCTACATCCCCAGCACCCCCATCATGGGCCCTGGGCATGCAGCCTGTGATGCAGCTCAGGCTGCTGGTGTTAGCGTCCCACAGGTTGCACAGCATGAGACGGTGACCAGCTTGGAAGGCGTACAGGCGCTGCTCACCCGCATCTATGAGGCGTGGGGGCCCAGTTTTGCTGATGGTGTGCCAGTGCCAGGGGGTGGCTCATCTGCAGCTGCTGCCGGCACTTGTGATGCAGCAGCAGCTACTGCCACAGCCAGCATGGCGGCTGGCGTCGGTGCGAGTGTGGTGCCAGGTGATGTTGTGCTGAGGCATCAGAAGGACAAGGCTGGCGACAAGGTGGCGATTAAGGTGGTGGGGGTCTCTGTCTGCTGGCCAGTGAAAGCCAGCACCACCAGCAGCACCAGCGGCGGTGGCGGCGGCAGCGGCAGCGGTGGCGGCGGTAGTGCGGGTGGTGGTTCCGGCTGCAGCAGTGGCAGTAGCACCGGTGATGGTTTCGATTTGGATGCTGAGTCATCCAGGCTGCTGCAGGACAGCACACCCCTGGTCTCTGTCTACCTGCACACCTCAGAGCAGTTTGGGCAAGCAAAGACGGACAGAGCCGCCAGCCCCAGCAGCAGCAATGGTGGTAGAGGGGCTGGTGCGAGCAGCTCATCCCAAACAGCTGCCATCTCAATGCCGGCGGGGGTCTGCACCGCCTTCATCCCATTCAGGCCTGTGGAAGTTTCTGATACCAGTAGCCCCACCATAGCAGGCAGCAGCAGCAGGAAACGAGGGCGCAAGGCAGCCAGCGCTGCCACGTCTGCTGCTGCAGCTGCCTCCAGCGTGAGTGCGTGTGAGGGGTTGGCAGCTCTGTGGCCACTCATATCCGACACGCGTGTCGCAAAGTGTGTGCATGACGCCAAGGCCTGGCATGCAGTGCACCTGGCGCTTGAGGCATCCGCCCAGACATCAGGTGTAGCAGCAGCAGGGGCTGATGGCCAGAGCGATGCAGGCGCAGCGGCAGAGGTGGTGCAACCTGCACAGCTGCCAACCTCACCGCTGCCCCCTCCCGCCGCAATGTGGGATGTACTCATGGCGGCTTACCTGCTGGACCCAGGTGAGGTCTGCTAATAATATTAATGCGTTTCACAGATGGTCTGCATGCACTGCATGTTGTGAAAGACACACCTGGAAGCAAGTGTGTCAGTGACGATCTGTGCGGCAGTCGTCAGCTCATGGTATGAAGCGAACGAGGCTTGCATCAGGTGCTTGGAGGAAGCTGCGTGCTTACAGTTGAAGCTTGGCGTGCATGGTTCCGTCCCTGCTCATGCATTGTCAGCTTCAATCCGACACACACACCTGACAAAGGGCTGGAAGTTTTATATGTAGCGAGCAAGGGTTCCCAGACTTGCCTGTCAGCTTGCAAATGGCGTTAGATGACCCTTTTGTACTTGCTGCTGCTTGCCGTGTGGTGTGCAGACAAGCTGGGGGCCTCCCGCGTGGACAAGGGGAGCCTGGAGTATCTGGCGCGTGAGGCGCTGTGTGGCCAGGTGCGTGGGCCTGCTCCTAATAATAATAATAATAATAATAATAATAATAATAATAATAATAATAACGCCTGCTCCTGGCACCTATGAGTACCTAGGCACCTATAGTAATAACAATAACAACACGGCGTTTCACAGATGTTGCTGCATGGCGGACCTGACGAATCACAACTGGTACATCCAAGGTATCGTTCAGGGGTGTCTTTGCGTCAAGATTGAATGGCCTCGGAAACCTTGGGCTGAGCAGACAGGCTGCTGCAGGGTCCCATCACTTTTGGTGCTGCTGCTTGGAGGTTGATAGACCCTGCAGCAGCAGCCTGCCGTGGTGAGATGTGGTGCCAAACCTTTGCTGGATCTGAACAGCTTGAGGCGGTAGGCAGGTACAGACAGGACGTGAGGACATGAGCGGTATTATCACAGTCTGCATGATTGCCTTTCTTGGTGCATGTGGACTGCATGCCGATACCATTTGACATGCATGTATGGCTAATCAAGAGCTGCATCCCTGTGAACCGATGACACCCAACTGGCTGGATCACATGCCTTTCAATGGCACCCGCAGGTTGCGCCAACAACGGCCATCGCTGCTGCTCTCGCGGCCGCACAAGCCCATGACGCAGCACACGTGGTGCAGCTGGCGCTTGCAGGCGCAGTGACACGCGCACGCATGCGCGCCTGCATGCCTCCTCTTGCGCATCAGCTGCTGTTCAGGACAGAGATGCCCCTACAGGTGTGTGGGGGTGTGGAGGTGGTTGGGTGGGTTTGGGGCTGTCGGTGTGGCGTGGTGTGGACGGAGGGGGCACGCACAACCAACTTGGAGCTAGCTCACTCAAACAGAACCTGTTGCCAATGGATCCTGCGCCAACATGCAGCGGCCTGCGCTTCATAAACGGTTGCATGCCTTGTACTTTGCCAGATCGCTGTTCATTTGAATGGCACCATGGCACCAAGGGTTGAGTGCAACAGTGTTGTGCAAGCTGAACTCAAAACGCTCAGTGCCTCATGTACGTGCTTCTGCATGCAACAATGTGTGGACATAGGGCATCCTGGCACGCATGGAGGCCGTGGGCATGGGTGTGGACTCCACTGGCCTCACAGACCTGATGCGTGACATTGACGCTGCCATGGCCCAGGTAAGCATTCCCTCACCTCCAAGCTGTTTCATTCTGGTGTGATGTGGTTGATGTCTAAGCAGGCTCCGAACATCCTCAGGACATGGCCTGTGGCCAAAAAGGTTTCACGGCACAAGTTGGAACTCACTGCCATACATCAGCACTTGGTGCCGATCGTGAGCAGAGCACATCCACATCGGAAAACCATCATCGGAACAGCAGTGCCCAACCATCATCGGGGCAGCAGTGACCCTTCAGCTACCCCATGCGCATGTGCAGCCCTGCCATATCTGGTTGCAGTTGGGTACCGTGCTGCTGTGAACTGCTGTGTGATCGGACAAAAGCTTGTGCACTGCTTCTCCAACCACACCTGACCTTCCAGCCCTGCACCCTCGAACACCACAGGTCCAAGCAGAGTGTGATGCCCTGGCAGGCGAGCCGGTGGCCTTTGGAAGTTCAGAGGCGATGGCAAGCCTGCTCTTTGACAAGCTTAAGTTCCCTGCCTCGCGCATTGGAGGGCGCCCTGACCTGTACATCGTCAAGACGTCAGGCAAAGGGTACTACAGCACAGCACACTCGGTGCGTGCGCGCCAGCAACCTCTGTTGGTGCTGTTGTAGTGATGCGACCCACCAGTAAATGCGGTCTGTTTCACAGCTGTGGTCCATCAGCGTGCTGTGTCGTGCACAATCACCAGCAGGATGAAGGCCCACATTGGACCACTTGCTTTGCCCATACATTGCCGTTGCATGATCAGGAGCTGCAAAAGCTTTTGGGGATCAAGCACGAGAAAGCAGACATCATCCCACTCATCATACGCTACAGGTATGTTGTAATGGATGATACAAATCAAGCATCCATGTCCGGTGGGAACACATGGCAGCTGCTGCTTTCCATGCACATGATGCTGCGGCAGATGTGTGCACCTCACAGACTGATCTTGCCTACCTTGACAAGTCAATGTGCCTGAAAACCCAAGCAATTGGTTGTGTCACCAATGAGATCACAACCCTGAACCCTCATTGGCTCTCATCAGGGGCATCTCATCCTGTGCGCTGTCACAGGAGCCTGAAGCAGCGCAGCAGCACGATCAGTGAAGTGGCTTTCTGGCTCAAGGGTGACAAGGGCAGCCGTGTCCACCCGACGTTCAACCAGACAGGCGCGGCCATTGGACGCCTGTCCTGCTGCAACCCCAACCTGCAGGTGCCTGCGCGTGCGCCACACATAATGGGTGTGGTCGCATGACCTCTCTCTTCCCCTCTCTCCTTTTGCGCCGCTCTCCCTCTCTTTTCATCTTGATCGCTGTGCCTGAACCTGCTTCGTGTGTCTGCTGATCATCATGTGCCCAGCTGGCTCCGTCTGCGTGCTGAATTTGCTAACGTGTGATGTCACATCGTCCTGCCATGGCGCATGTTGTGGCTGCTTGATGCCAGCCTGCCCACATGCGCGCCCCACCACGTGCAGAGTATCCCCCGCGGCAAGACCGACGACGACCCACTGGTATCTGGCTTTGTGGAGCGTGCGAGCCGGCTCATTGTGGCGCGGCCTGGCTGGCGGCTGCTGGCGGCAGACTACTCGCAGATGGAGATGCGCGTGCTGGCGAGCATGAGCCGGGTGGGTGCATGGAGTGCGACCTGCGTTGTGCGCATGGTGTGAGTGGCAGTACTGCACTTGGCGGTGTTTCATGACATTCAAGTATGTGTTCCTGCCTGTACGCAGGCAGTACAGCCAGCAGGCAGTACACTTGAGTACACGTCATTTTGTTGGGTCACATCCATGCTTGATGGGACACGCATACACATTTGTGTGCACGTATATTTGTGTACAACTCTGGCGACATGAACTCGCGTGCAGGAGCCGCTTCTTTGTGATGCTTTTGAGGCCGGCAGGGACATGCATCGCTGGACAGCCATGCACCTGTTTGGCCACGCATCTGTGGATGAGGTGCGGAACCCTGCACAGATCAAACTTTTGTAATGCGATCTGTGCTGCTGGTGGTCTCATGGGGTCACATGGTGTGCCAACAACTTCAGCATCACGGCAGTATGATGACTGGCGTGATCACGCCAATGGCTGATCACACCACCGACTGTGACTGGCATGACGTTGCTGTGATTTGCACGAGGCAAACCGCGCTCATTCGCCTCATTGTGTCGCGCCATGTATCCAAGATGGGAGTCAGTGCGATGTGTTTCGTTCAGCACAGCAGGCCTGTTGTTTCATCCCTGCTGCCCCCTGTCTCCTTCTCCTGTGTGGTGCGTTTCAGGTGACCAAAGAGGAGCGAGACATTGCCAAGCGGGTCAACTACGCCATGGCGTAAGTGATCAGCTTTGCTTCACTGTCCTCTTTCGTTGGTGTGAGCAGAGTCCAGGGTGTGCATGATGTGATCTGTCCTGTCTACGTACAGCACTGCTGCTGGCAGCAACCAACACGGCGCCAGCCTTTGCTTGCCGTGTGCCCCATGTGTGAGAAAGACGCTGGTCTGCACCCTGCTGCCGTGAAGCATGTGACTGGTGACTTTACATTGCAGGTTTGGTGTGGGCGACAGTGGGCTTATGGAGCAGACCAACATGAGCCTGGAGCAAGTGCAGCAGTTCAAGGCGGTGAGTGACGCCTTTTGGGCTAGGGCTGGGGCTGCGAGTTCATAATCGCTGCACCTGCTGCACATCACCACCATTCCACGGTAGCTCATGTCCAAGGTCTGGACTATCCCGCATGCACACGAGCGGCTGTACATATTTTGTGTGCCCCAGCCCTGCAGCTGGGGACCTCACACTACCTCTTTGATCATAGCATGCTGAGCGGGGGTCTGGTGACAGTTGCCACAACCCAGTTCTTGGGCGGTTGTGGTCATGGCTGGCACATTGATGCCATTAACCCTTGCTTGCCTGGACACCTGTCTGTACCATTCAAAAACAATGCAGCAAGCAGGGTACCATGCATCATGATGTGCATCTCAATGTGCAGCGGCACGCTGCGCTGACCCCGCGCTTGGCTGCATGGCGCAAAGAGCTGCTGGCTGAGACGCTGAAGCGCGGGTGTGTTGCCTGCTTGTGCATGCCCTTGGCTCTCATTCTGCATATACACACATCAAATAGTGGTACCACGGCGTTTCACAGAGATCTCTGCATGCTGGAGTCTCATTCTGCATGATTGACATGATCTTCATCTGATCATACCAGTGGTAGTTATAGTACCATGAGTACTCATGACGGATGTCTGCTCGCGTGGTCAAAGCATACGTTGGTGTGTTTGTCCAGTTGCTATGCTGGTTGCTTGCTGAAGAGTGATGCTTCCTGTCACTCAAATGCATGCCATGCATGCTGGGCTGCCTCGCCGACTGACTCACATGCCCTCGCCCGTCGATTGCTTGCGCCAGCCCAGCCTTTTCGCTTACTGGTGTGCCTGGCTGCTTGTGTCTGGTCGCCTCAGGTACTCAGAGACGCTGTTTGGGCGGAGGCGTGTGTTTAACACAAAGAGCATGCAAGAGGAGCAGCTCAGGTATGTGTAAAGACTGACCATACATAGTGGTCTGCACATGCTGTGCCAGGCTTTGGTTGTAAGCAGATGGTTGTATCGGTTATATCTGGCCAGGAAGCAGGGTGTTTTATCCAACCTTGCCCACAGCATGCTGTGCACCACACTTTGGTATTCACATATCACAGCATCTGCCTGTTGCATGTCCAGTGTGCCAATGCTGTGAGGATGGTGCGTGCTCGCTGACGGATACAAGAGCAGTCTGCACCGTACACTTTTCATCTCCATCCATACCTACAGACGACAACTGCTGCGCTGTGTGAACACTCGCAGGCGTGAGGCAGTGAGTGCCTCTGCCCAGGGCACTGGCGCAGACATCATGAAGCGTGCCATGGTGAGCTGGATGTACTGCTAGGGTGTACTGCCTAGGTGTTCTGCCAGGGTGTACTGCCAACTCACTGAACTCGGTAAATGAATGAGCTGCGGGCCACTGGACGAGACCTCGGTACTGTACACTGCTGCTGCCACAAGTGCATGTGGTGCACGTGTTGAAAAAGCCGGCAACTTTGCATGATCGATGGCGGTCTGGTTCAATCATGTCTGAGGCTGCGGCAGCAGCTCAAAGCTATGATATGCCGCTGCTGTGTTACATACCAGTCTGGCATGTTCTGCAAAGTATGGGGTGTTCTACACGCATGGCGCAGGTGACGCTGGATGCTGAGCTGGCACATCGCCGCTTGGCCTCACGCATGGTGCTCAACCTACATGATGAGCTTGTGCTGGAGGTACGTACATGCTGAGGGATGGGACCGTCATGTGGATTGGACCTCAGCATTGTCAGCATCTGAGCCCATGGGAATGTAGCCCAGGATCTCAAGCCGTATCTCGTGCTGCGCCTGCAGCAGCCACTCCAATGATCCATGCAATGCTCTCGCCATGGAGGTTGCATGAGAGCTGGTTTTGCGGGAATGTAATATCATGATCAGCGCATGGTGCAGGTTGACATGTGTGTGCAAGTCCCACGGCATGTCCCATGCACATCACTCGCTCATGATGCATGGCTTCCCCGAAAGCTTGGCAGGGCCTTGGACGGTGCACATGATTTAGGGTTCAGGGTTTAGGCGTGTGGCCACCCACCTTGCCTGCTGGCTATTGCTCCCCCATGTGTAGCAAACTGATGTGGCAACCGACACATGTGTGCTGCAGGTGGCTCCTGGGGAGATGGATGAGGTGCGGCCCCTGGTGCAGCGTGTGATGACCGAGGCGGATGCCGGTGTCCTTAGTGTCCCGCTGGTGGTGAACCTGGCTGAGGGGGCCACGTGGGGTGACATGGCGTGAGGGCTGCTCCATGTACCTCTCACTTCATCATGATCAGTGCCAGCTGCTGCGTAGTAGCTGCTGTGCCCCAGTAAGATGGTGATGAAGAAGACAGGACTTGAGAGCATCCGATGAGGCGCCATGTGTATGGCCTGCCTCAGCTGTGTAAGCTAAGGTGCTGCAGCTGCAAAGTAGATGTGGAGAATCCAGACAATACTTGAGGGGTTGGAGCCGTTACATGTTGCTGTGGACGGGTGCGGCGTTTTTGCGTGGTGGGAAGCAGAGGTTTGCTCTGCATCCACTGCACATCAGTTCATTGTCTTTCGTGGGCCAGATGAGCCAGGTCAAGTTGACCAACAACAGCATACAAGCCCGTACTATTGTGTCTTTGTGTGCCACAATCTGTAGCACACCCTGCTGCAGCACAATGGAAACATTGACAACAAAAGGGGCATAAAGCAGACCCACAGACAGTCTGACAAGCGTCCATCAGCAGCACATGATACCATAAACCAAGCAGGTTGCACAGTGCATACAGAAAACAGAAGGGGTCACACAGGCTATGAATTGTCGACCCTGGTGTGCTCTTATGCCTGACTGCACTTCACAACCAGGGCAGCCCTTTCAAGTAGCAAAAACATGATGTTGCTTGCTTGATCAGTGCATGACCAGATACAAGCAGCTTTCACTGATAAGTCACAAGCACAGCAGCTAGTAAGCAAGCCATACGCAATTCATCCTGCCTGGCCTGCCAATGCTTGGCCACAGCAATAGACTGATTGTCGGAAAGGAATTTCCATCTGCCAGCCTGCACCTATTTCTAGGTGTCCTTCATTCAACACCAGGAACTTCATCCCAGCCGTGACAGACGCAAAATCAGCTGAGTGCCATCTTAAATTGGCCTGCATCAGGCACTGTAAGGCGCACCATCTTGAGTGCAACATGTTCAATACCAGACAAGATCTGATCACAGAGTTGAACATCTGATGTAATGTGACACTTGAGGCATCTGACAGGAAGGCACCAGCTATGAACATCGCCACACTGCTATCTCCACACGACGCTCATATGATCCATGAGCTGAACGAATCTGAGCATTGCGTCATAAACAGAACCTGGAACATGCTGAAAGACATCCCCAGCGCAGCTGACAAGCCCGATACGCACACGAAAACACATGCTCAGCAACTCAACCACCTGCAGGACAGCACACAGCTGGGCCAAAAAGCGTGCGCAGGTTCTGCAGGTCGCTGCCCATCTGCTCCTGCGCTGCGTGCACACGCGCAAAGCCCCAGTCCACCAGCCAGACCTGTTGCCTGCCGCCACCTGCCTCCTCCACCAGCACGTTCTGCCTGCGGATGTCGCCGTGCGCCACTCCACAGCGGTGCACAGCTGCCAGTGCCTGCTCCAGCTGCGGCCGCAGGTGGCGGTGTTTGAACGGCTTCAACTGCCTGCTGCGCAGGATGCGCCTGCTGGCCAGTACATGCGCCTCACCCTGCTGTGCCATGCCGGCTGCCAGCAGCTCAGGCACCCACGTGCCCCACAGTGAGCGGAGTGCCAGCAGAGCGCTTGCCTCCCGTTCAAGGGCTGCTGCTCTGTCCGTTCCAGGCTTGGCCACCTTCAGTGCAGCCTCCGTGCCGTCTGGCATCCTGTGTTGCAAGGAGTTCACGTCAGAGAGCAATCACCACCATTGTCGGCACGGCAAACACGAACATCGTTGCAGTGGACAAAACTGTGATGTGTGTACACCGACTGCAGAACTCACATGTAGCGGAAGACATAGCCACTCCAGCCTGAGCCCACGAACCCACTGACCGCCTTCACGTCCACCTGCGCAGCTGCCTCTGCCAGGGAGCTGCTGCTCACCGTCATGCCCACGCCTGAAGGCTGCTGCTGCAGGTGTGGGTGCGGGTGCTGCTGGCGCTGATCATGGTGATGCACTCCTGTGAGCACATCAGCTGCCTGCTGCCCCACCTCCTTGTGCTCAACACCGTCTTGTGGGCGCTTGGAGCTTGAAAGGCAGCCTGTGTGCCCGGATCCACTGCTCCTGCCACTGCGCTGCCACCCACCCGTCACGGGCCGCTTGCCTGCCTGCTTGGTTGTGTCCTGATCTGAGCGGCCCTGACTGCTGTCATGCTCCTCAGAGGGGCCAGGGGAGCCAGACCCACCCTGGTTGGGTGGCCCAGCTGCTGGGCCAGCTGGGTGGCTGCTGCTGCGCTCCCGCGCCTCCTGCTCCTTAATTGCCTCCGTGCAGATGTAGTACACAAGCTGCACGGCATGCAGCACGCATGAAATGTGTGTCAAGCTGTCTGCTTGCATTCGCCCCCAAACTCCACGTGTGTAGGTGCCTGGCTTGGGCACCAGTGCTTGTGTAGATCGCGCTGTGTGAACATGCAAGGCAAGGCTTGCAACTTACGGCAATGGTGGAGCGGCCTTTGGCGGTGCATGGGAACGGCCTGGTGATGTGCACCTTCCCGTTCTCCAGCTTCAGGCCCCAGGTGTGGAAGTAGTTGCCAAACCAGCCCTTGGTCAGGTTGCGATTCTTCAAGTAGCGCACCACCTGGGAATAAGAATTATGACACAGCAACAAGGGCTCTTGCAGCCACCGGTGAGATACAGAAAAAACACAGCATGAATGGTACACAGCAGCGGGTTACGAATAGCCCCTGGCCATGCAAGTCGATGCATGTCAGCGGTATGTACAGAGTACAGAGCATCCTGGGGCACGCCGAGCACACCTAGCGCTACACTGCACCCGCAAGATTGTATCTGGCAATTGACAGTGATTGCACACGCTGTCTTGGGGCGTTCCCCTGGCCTTTGCTAGCACATTCTGCTGACGACCCAGGACAAGCAGCCAAGCCGCTGATGCAAACTTGGAATTACCTTTTGGTTGGTTAATGCATTTACGAAGGGCTAGCCCTGAGGGGATCTATAGCCATGCCTCATCTCCAGATTCATGCAGCGCTCTTAGTGCAACCCCTACACAGACGAGAGGCCTGCAAACAGAACAGTACCAACCTGCTCGACGATGCCCATCACGTTCTGGTAGACATCATTGGGGGCATCAGGGCAGCTGAAGACCTTCATGATGTCTGGTGCATCCACCGTCTTCACATGCTTGCCGTTTGCGCCATACACCTTCACAGGCACTGCGGCAAGCCACAGCGGCTGCTGCTCCTGCGGCAGGTCCTCCAGCTGTACCATAAGCCGAGCCCTGTGTGCAAACAGCAGGGAGTGTGGGATGTGTGTGGACACTCTGCAACCTCTCTTACACGTCCCTGGATGTACTCGGTGCGACTGAGCCAA
>QAXD01000157.1:439455-458594 GCA_004335575.1 Haematococcus sp. NG2 | reverse complement strand
GACAGGTAAGTGAGGGAGCCCCTGCTGCAGGACTTCCGCTCGGGAATACAGCTCTGCCACGTACAGGCATGTGCAGACAACAAGAGATCATGGAGGTTATGGAGGTTGCGATCCAGGAATCATGTGGCACTGTGCAGAGCGTCTGACTGCTGAAAGGACCCATGTGCACATCATGCGGTAGGACAAAGACGAAAGCGCAACTTACTAGAATAGCGCGCGCATGTGTTCTGAACCCTTTGTGCAACAGCGGTGTCGCAGCGCAGCAGCTGTGCCAGGTCGGCCCGTTCCATGTGAACAACTTCAACCGGGTGGCGGTAGCCATTGTCCCACAGCAGGGCTGGAGCACTCTTGTGAAGGTCAATCACGGGGCTCTCCAGCACGTCGGAGGTCAACAGCCACTCCCACATTGTTCTACTGGTGAAGACACGCACACCTGCGGCAGCAATAGACTGGGTTCAGCCGTCAGCATAAGGGCGCTGACCTGAGACACAGCTGCTGCCAGGCCAGATGATACCGGACGTTCAACCATAGCTGCAGTCCTATACATCACGACATGCTTGCAGGGCCCAAACATGAACTATGTGCCCCGGTGCACCAGGACGCACTGCAACCAGATCACTAGGGCTTGACACACCTGGCAGCTTCAGTGTACCCAAGGAGGGCCCACTTCTGCAGGCCTTGTTCTCTGTGTCCCCCCAGCCTGCGCTGCTGCTGCTGACGCAGCGGGCAGGGGTGCAGTGGCCAGTGGTTGCAATGGACGGTGCCTTGGAAGACCCATGGGACGACGTTGGTGGGGCGGCTGCCAGCAGGAGGCCCCCATCACTGATGCTTGGCAGAGCGTGGTCATTGGCAGGGTGCAGTGAGGACGAGCCACCGCCTGTGCGCCCCAGCACTAGCTGTACGAACATCGCCTCATACTGGATGCGGTTGATAACGCCTGCGTTCGCCTGCAAGTGTAATCATGCAGGCCAAGTACCACATAGCAGCAAGACGTGAATCGAGACACGCAGCTATGCGTTGTGTCATATGAATGTTTGGCATGATATGACAGGGCTAACCCAGTGATGCATGCTGCTCCTGCTGCACTGCAAGCCGTAGGCAACACATCAAAGGTGCAGCATGTAACAGGAGCCATCCACTGCCACTCACCCAGTTGGCAAGTGCAGCCACTGCCTGTGCCAATGGCAGGCCCAGCCCAGCCAGCCGCCGCAGCACCTCGCCTCTCACCGCACACCACTCCTCCGCGCTCATCAGCCCAGCGGACGCAAGGCCTGCGCGCTCGACCAGGAAATGCTGCAGCTCCTGCATGGAATAGCCGGCCAAGCAGCACGCAGCGGTAATTTGGCACACTCAGGGTCATCAAATAGGGCACAAGTGGTGGTACGAGTGTGCACAAAGGCAAGCATAAGCAACTGAGGCTGAGCAGATTGTGTGTATGGAGTCTGGGCCTGGGGTGCTTGCGCTTGGGACAGCACCTGCAACCTGAGGACCTGGAGGTCAAGTGTGGTTAACTGAGCCGCCTCAGAGTCAGGCGTGCGCCATGTATGATCTGACAGGGCTGATGCCAGTGTCGCAGTTGAGGCAGATGCTGAGCCCTGCTGCAGGTTTGCCCTGGCGCCGTTGCCGGGATCCACGCGCATGGCTGCCCCCTGTGTTGGTTTCTGCATGGCCGCTCCCAGAGTGGCACCTGCACCTGGTCCACCAGCATATGCAGCTGGCAGTGACAGATGGGTGATTTGCGCAGTCACGGCCCGAGTCGCTGAGTGCGACGTCACAGGCGCTGGTAGATTGCGCGTCTGCTGTGCCGTGTATGACGTTTGCAGTGAAGCTGAGACATCGGGAGGGCCCAACTGTGGAACGAGCACCAGGTCCGCAACATTATCGCCTGCATATGCCGATCACCATGTCGCGGATTGAAAGGTGAAACAGTCAACTGCCTGCCCAGCAACAGCCTTCCACAGACAGACCATGCTGGCCACATCAGGGCCCATATTTCACCTGACATGGTCGGCGTCCCGACCTGCACCAGCTGCAGGTGTCCGTGGCCCTGCTGCAGCACTGCGTCTTGTGCTGCAGGATGACATGCAATCCATTCCTAGTGATCATTAACACACGCGAGGCACAAGACAAGACACAAGGGCGTCTCACCACTCCTCAAGACAACAACACCGCCATCAGTCATTTCCATGGAGGCCAGAGTGCCTATCGCCTTCAGGGCTGGGCCCCCGCATTTCAACCTTCAGGCCTACCTGTCTCTCAAGACCAATACAGCATCTTATTGCGGCCTGGATTGGCTGAGGATCATGTCTGCGCCACGTAGCTGCACGCAAGTTTTACACGTCACTGATTTCCCACACATGTTTGTACTTTGTGATCTTGCAGATCTTGCATCGGGAACGTGCCGTCAGCCAAGTGCTTCACATGCCACCAGCAAGTTACCGTGCTGCAGAGCACTCTAACTGCCTCAGATAGAGCTCCTTGGTGCTCACTTGTTACAGAAGCGCCTGCTCCATGCCAATGGCCGGCCTCATACTCTGATACCGTACCAAGGCCAAGAAACCGTGCAAGTGGCCGTGTGCCCACAGGCTTAGGCTGCGGTTGTGGGTGCAGGCATCTGGCTCCCAAAGCACACCCACAGCATGAAATGTCTGTGTTGGTAGGTGGATGCATGCCGCACGAACAGCGTAGCCGCGCATGTATCGCGCCAAGTTGCACATGCTACCCAAATTTTCACATACCGTATCGAGCAAGTGAATGGTCCTCACCTCTGGTGCCATTGCCACAGCACCCGTGCTGCGTGGCGTGGCGTCACGGTGCGCAGCCAGGTGCTAGGTGGGACCTGGGACGCCAGTGCACCATGCGGCTGCTGGGTCAACACCACGCGCACAGCTGCCCGGCGTGCCCCGCCCGTCCTGGATGAGAGCCAGGCACGTCACACCAGCCCAGTCATCGTGCGCCATGGTCACAGGTGGATGTACGTCGATTCATCCTGCCTAGGCATCCTGGCAAGGCTTAACCCACTGGTATAAGGCTCAACCGATACCGGGAAGTCGTTTCCATCCGCCATCTTACACCGACAACAAGATCCATGATATTCTTCATTCAGCACGCACCATGCACTTCATCCCAGCCTTGACATGTGCCAAGACTATCTGTTGAACAACATAGGTGCATCACAGCTTTCAACTGCTTCTGTTGAATGCCACCTTGATAATGCCTCAGCCAGGCATTGTTTTTGTGTAACATCTTGAGTGCAGGCTCTTGAATACAAGAGAAGATTGGATCGTACAGTTGAGCATGTAATGAGGCCTACGTAATATAAGATGGAATGTGATGGGAAGGGCACAGCCATGAACGTCCCGAGCCTGTCATCTTCACACTGCCCTCATGTGAGGTGAACAAATCTGAGCATGACGCCATGCATGGTAGTGTATGATCACCACATGAGTTGGACAAGCTGATCCGCCCACTCTCACAGGGCTTAATCCCGCTGGACATGACAATGTGCCATGAAGTGACCACCATCTTCATTTCAAAACACCCAGCCATGCCATCAACCGCACAAAGGCAGGTCCACCAACCTCCACCACTGACATCACAAATGTCGCATCTCTGACAAAGGGCAGAAGAAGCTGAGGTGCGACGAAACAGACATGGCACCTGAATGTTGCTATTGAGGACCACCAGCGTGAAGCAGGCGGCCCCATTTAGAGCCTTGCGAGACCTACACGCAGCCAAAACACACCAACTGCAAACAACACAGCAGGCAAACACAGGGGCGGCCAGACCACCCACGAGAATACGCACAGCTGCGATACAAGGTGTCTGCCAAGGGAGCAGTGCAACGTTTATCAATCGACAGAGCAATATTAAAGCTACTGCCGCAGCACCCGGTACTCAAAGCCCTGGATAGGCGCCCGGCAGAAAGGGCATGTGGGCGCCTGCACTGGCCGCCGGGACGTCTGCGCCTCCGGCTTCACCAGCTGCCGGTAGCACGCAACTGCAGCCGGGGATGGTCACAGGACAGCGCCAGAATCTGAGGTATGTGTTGGTCTGGTGGCAACATGCATGTTGAGAGGGCACAGGGCATGCGTACGAATCCCACTTGCCGAGGCATTGCATGTGCATACGAGTTAAGGCAGGGGATGGCAACATGACGGATAGGTGATGACGGGGATGGCAGCATGATCTGGCTGCAGTCTGCAAGCACTGTGATCTCAGCGCGCAACTGCACCATGCTGAGCAGGCACTCACTGCAGATGCGGTGCCCACAGGCCTTGATGGTCAGCGCGTTCGGCGCGTCAAAGCACACGCCACAGCCCACATCCCCATCAGAGCTCTCAGTGGCCATGGACACACTTCGGCTGTGACGGCCGATTGGTATCCCGACCGTCCCTGCAACGCTGGCTGCTGGTAGGCCAAGTGCGCCACCAGCCACAGGGCATGCACCCCCACCCAGCTGGCCCAGGGACACCCTGCTGAACACGCTATGGCTGTGGGTGTATGCATGGCCGTGGCCGTGGCCGTGTGTGCCGCCAGGGAGACTCAGGCCTGGTATAGCCAAATAAGGCAACGCGCAGGTGGGTGAGTCAGGCGCGGCCGCGGCGCCGCCTGCTGGCCGGTCTGTCATGGACACAGCAGGTCCTCCGCGGTGCGATACCACGGCAGCAGCAGCCGCAGAGGCGGGCGGTTGGGGTACGCGGTTGAGTGCCAGCAGCACCAGCGGCTGGTAGGACGTGTACATGGCCCTCAGCTTCTCCGCGGCTTCTTTCAGGGCCTCATCCACCTCAGGCTCGCCTGCAGCCTCTCCTAGTGACTCTTCTCCCGCCGCCTGTTTCGCCACCTCCTTTTCCGTCACCGTGCATGCAGCATGGGGTGTGGCACGCACCGAGCCCCCTTCCTCTGCCACCACCTCTGCAGCCTCATCCGCTGGGATGGTGGGCAGCGCACCCAGCATTGCCGGCGCGAGCGCAGGGGGCAGGGCAGGAGGTGCAGGCACAGTCGAGCAGGTGCTGGTTGCACCCCTTGACCCAGCTGCCACAGCGCCAGCAGCACACGCGGCAGGCGTGGGGGCGAAGCACGGCGGGCTGTTCGCCTCGTGCAAGGCAGCCGCAAGGGCACGCAGGGCGTCCATGGAGAACGGGTAATGGTTGTCGCACAGCTCAATACAAAGAGGCTGTGCAGCCAGGGCCTTAGCCAGCGCCGCCTGCGCTGCCAAGTCAGCAGCGGCTGCCGCAGACGCAGCAGCTGCTGCAGCACGTGCCGCGCCGGCGTTGCCCCACCCAAACGGCAGTGTCAGCAGGGCTGCAGCACCGGTCTGCTGGTTTGCGGCCACCGCCGCAGCAGCTGCTGCCGCCGCAGCCTGGGCAGCCGCTGCTGCAGCTGCAACTGCCTCCGCGGCGGCGCGGTTGCGGGCATCTCGCAGGCTCCTAAACAAGCCACACAGTGTGGCAGCGCCCTCGTCGCAGATGTGGTTGCGTGAGAGGTCCAGCCGGCGCAGATGGGGGGAGGCAGCCTCTTGCAGCGCAGCCGCCAGTGTAGCCAGCCCAATGTCGGTAATGGCGTTGCCGCTGAGGTCGACAGACTCTAGACCTACAGGAGCGGCGGGTGAAAAATGAGTGTTCAGGGCACATTCAGAGCACCTTCTGCACATCGCAACGCGGTGTCAAGACATAGATCATGTGTCCTCCTGCTGCTGCTGCTGATGCTGATGCAGGCGCCCATCGACATTCCAGTTGTGTGCCTGCCCAGTGCACACACTCACTCTTAGCCGTCCGGATGCAGTCAGCGATGGCCGCCACACTTGCATCCCCCAGACGCAGATTGCGCAGAGCCAGGTGTGTCAGCCCTTCAAAAAGGCGGTGTGGGCAGGACAGCACCTCACACAGGCCAGACGTGGAGCCCTGCAGCACACACAAAAGGGCGGTAGGCAGGCAGGTGTGTGAGCAGCCCTTGGGTAATGTATAATCAGGGCATACACCGCGCCAGGCACCTTAACCCCTTACAACCAAAGTCTACGTCATGGATGCTACCGTTTACAGCTGCTCAGTCAGGAAAAGGATTGATGGAGACGGTGCATTCGTTTGGAGCAGGCTCCTGCATATCCCCCGCCCACGGGCCCAGGCCACCACACCGCACCTGGTCTGCGCACACAAGCACCAGCTGCACGCCGCAGCACGTAGCCGCCAGAGGAGGCTGTGCACCAGCGGCCGCGCGGCCTTCCTCCACCAGAGGCGCAGCAGGCACCTGCACTGGGAGCTCTGCCGCCACCGCCGCAGCCACCGTGACCACGGCTGTGACGGCAGCAGTGCCTCGGACCCTACGCCCAGCCGAGGGTGAGGCGGGGGCAGAGCCCAGGGAACCACTGCCAGCTGTGGCTGTCGTGTTAGAGTCAGTGGATGCGCGGCCCATGGCCGGGCGCGCGACCAGGGCAGCGGGGGGCATGAGGGACTCCAGAGTGGGGGCGCAGGAGGGCCCCCCAGCCACCAGCAGCACCGGCAGCCCCTTGATCTGCACACTGGCTGCTGCGGGATCGTCCACCTCGATGCGGATGGGGAGCTGCGGTGGCTCCAGGGGTGCCGCAGGGGTGCCAAGCAGCCCTGCCGCAGCCAGGCCGGCCAGCCTCAGGGGCTCAGAGTGTGACCGCTGGTGCCGGGCACGGCGTGGGGGTGGCGGTGTGGGCGCGCGGGCGACCACAGGGCTACCGCCGACGGCGGGTGCGAGCTGTGGTGCATGCTGCGCGTGCTGCGTGCCAAGAGCGCCCACGAACAACGGATTGAATGCGGCCGTCCCGGACAGGGAGGCAAAGGGCTGGCGTGCCCCTGGGTGCTCAGCCTGAGGTGTGCCGCCCGCAGCAGCCGTGGGGGTTGCTGCAGCAGCTGCATGCATTGGGGACGCGCCCACCACAGGCGAGCTCGCACGGGTGAAGCCTCGGCCCGCTGCCTGCAGCGGGTGGAGGAGCATCGGGGGCAGCGGCAGCTGCGTGGATCCCTCGGATCGATCAGACTGGCGGCCGAAATGCGCGGTGGGTGGGGAGGGTGCGGCCGCAAAATGGGTGGCTGGGGCACCGCCATCTGGCGCTGGCCCCAGCCCGTTGTTCAGGGAGTGGCGGCCAGGTACAATGCTGACCGTGGTGTGTGCGGGGGAACCCACAGTGGTGTGGGAACCTGAGGTTCTGGGCGCCGTGGTGCCTCCACTGGCCCCACACAGGAGGGCCCCATAGCAGCCCACTGTTCCCGTGAGCTCTGCCTCCCCTTCCTCACCCACACCCGCCTCATCTCGGGCCACGGCTGGTGAACCAAGCAAGGCGGCAAATGGCTGCGGCGCATGCGTCCCAGGGGAGCCAGCTGCTGTGCCCCCGGCAGCCGCGCCGTGCTCTGCGCCCGTCCCCGCGTGCACAGCTGCTGCGCCAGCCGCAGAGAGCAGCGCCAGTGCGGCCAGCCTCCGCTTCTCTCGCGCGGCCACCGCGTCAATCAGCGCCTGTGCGCCCGCGGGTGTGACATCAGGGATACCCAGGATGAGCGTCAGCGGTGCGCGCAGCACACATGCAGGCGGCGCCTCCACAGCTGCAGCTGCACCCAAACCCTGCGCGGCAGGTGAGCTGTCCTCTCCTCCCATGTTGATGGTCACACTGTTGGGGATCGTGGCCATGCGGCCAGTGCCCGCCTCCCCTGCTGTCGACTGGTATGACGCACGGCGCACAGGTGTACCCCCTCCGGGGCTCTGCCCTGCTGCGTACAGGGGTGGCGTCCCACACGCACCGCCCACACCTGCAGCCATGGATGCACTCATGATATTTATGAGGATGTGTTTGTACTGTACCATGAACAGCCTAGTGCCATTCATAAGTGCCATGCATGGCTTGTGTGAGTGTTTGTGGTGTGAGCAGGGGCAGAGGGACCTGGCCTGCAGGACCACACGGCATGCGCACGTATGCAATAATGCATATAACTCTGCAACGGCTCAAAACTGTGGCCACAGGTCCAGAGTCACACACTGAATCTGGAGCATCAACTCCCCATCACCTCAAAACAAGCAGTCAAGGTGTGCAACAGACTAACAGTGCTCACCAGCTGCCGCCCAGCCTCTGCGCATGGCCCCCAGTGCATCTGCCAGCGCGTGTGCCCCTGGCGCGCCAATCTTGTTGCCAGAAAGGTCCAGCAGCTGCAGCGTGGTGTTGGTTGCCACGACATCAGCAAACGCCTGCGCGCCCTGCTTGTTCAAGCCTGCAGGCGGGGAGCACAGGCAAAGGCAAGCAATCAGCGAGCTTCATGTCCAGAGCTCTGTACCCCGCTGGTCACAGGCCACAGCAGCAGTCACACACTGCAAAAACACAAGAAACAACGACGGCCAGGCGGTCACATGCATATAGCAGCGCCTGTGTGCATGCAGGTTGTCCACGCACCGCTGGCTGCAAAGGTGAAGGCTGAGATGCTGGTGTTGCTGCGCAGGGAGCGTGCGAGGCGGGTGATGGCCCTGGGGCCAGGCAGCTCGCATGCAGCCATGTCCACACGCGCGAGGTGCACCGAGTCCCTGAGTGCACAACCCACGAGTTGATTTGCTCGAGTTGGAGCCATGGCCGCAGAGTTCATGGTATTGCGGGGGTGAAGCTGTATGCTGTGCACCGGCACGTCATGATGTTTGTTGCTGCTGTGCAAGTCAGGCAAGGCTGCGAGTTTTGATGCCAGGCACGCCGACGAGCACTCCTGCTTGAAAAGAGGCTGTGCACTGGGGGCATGAGTGGCTCCCACAGAGCAAACCAACCAAGATGCAGGCTGGGAAGCAGTGGGCGCAGTTGAGGCAGCTGATGTCCCTCCAGGCATGTGCAGTCAACGCCCCGGTGCGTCCTCACCTGACCAGGTCCGCCAGTGCAGCCGCCGCCCCGCTGTCCAGCTCCACACGCAGCAGGCGCAGCACGCGCAGGTGCGGGTGCGCTTGCATCGCCGCAGCGACCGCAGAGAAGCCGCGCCCACCAACCTGGGTGCAGCACACAGGATGAAGCTCAATGCAGGGCGAGGCCAGCCACATGCTTTTGTAAATGTTTACCCTCCCTCGCGTCGACAGCATGCACGTGCTTGGCAGGCCTGCGCCCAGCACACATGGCTGCAGTGCGGAGATGCAGGTGACACTTGCACTGCACCGTGCTGATGGCCAGAGACACTGCCGCCTGCTGTATGTACGTCCGTGCCCTCAGGGCCTGCGCACCTTGCACTTGCAGATCGTGAGCTGCTGCAGCGCTGTGAAGCGGGCCAGGCCGTCTGCGATCATGGCCGACAAATCAGCTGGGTACTCGACAGCCCAGCTGGTGATGGCCTGGTGTGGGTACCTGTCGCCACAGAGCAGTAGAATGCCTGTTAAGTCCGTTTCCGTGTCATTGATGATGTACGGCCCATGTTCAATGCATGCCCATGTCAGGACCATGCTGGGAATCCACAAACAGCGACTGCCTGCTCAAGCAGCAACCACATGGCGTGCATGAACCTGCATCGCGCTGTGTGCAATGCCGACTGCAACCCTGGCACGTTGCGCCTTCCAAGTGGACGTACGGTGTGCTGCCCAGCACACACCAGCAGCAGACACATGCTTGCGGCATGGCTGCTGGCCACACCCTGATGCAAGCACTGCCCGAGCCCCTCACCTAGCCAGCGCCTCCTTCACTACAGTGACCACCTGACTGGGCATCAGCCGGCCGCCACCCGTGGGCAGCAGGAAGGGAGGCACCAGGGGCATCGGCTCCTTCTGTGCTGCCTGGCCCTGCCCATTGCTCGACCCTGAGCGGCCGTAGCCGCCATATGCGCCGTACCCCCCGCCTGACGCATCCTGTGGACATATGGGCGGACGTCAGCTGGCTGAGAAGCGGGGGAAATAGGCCATGGAAAGCAACATGCACACACTGCGACAGCAGCCCTTCAGAGCATGCAGGTCCCGCCGCTGGAAAAATGAGGTGGCAACCAACAACTTATGGCGTGGGGTCCCACACGAGGTATACAGCCGTCCTGCAGGCTCACACTCTGCACATCAACCGTGTACCTCCTGACCGCAACGGTGCACATGCACTAACAGATCACTCAAGATCAGCGAAAGCATTTGCTCACCTGGAGCAGCAGTGCGTCTGGCGCGCCCACCACAAACTCGCCCTCCCCACGCAGCATGTGGGACAGTGTGACATCCATCACGGCCGCGGGCACCCTGTTGGGCGATACACGACAACAATGATAATGATATCATAACCCAGCCAAGGCAGCCAGCAATAGAGGCACGACATGAGACCAACAGATCACGCATCTTTCATCGCCAATCAAGCTCTTTGAGCTCCACATGAGCTTAGCATGGCCGCAGAGACTTTCACCACATGCTGCGTGCTCTGCATCTCAAGATACCAGTGCTTAACCATGAAGAC
This sequence comes from Haematococcus sp. NG2, assembly GCA_004335575.1. NCBI lineage: Eukaryota > Viridiplantae > Chlorophyta > Chlorophyceae > Chlamydomonadales > Haematococcaceae > Haematococcus > Haematococcus sp. NG2. The sequence continues at coordinate 448,195 of QAXD01000157.1, read as the reverse complement.
ATCAATAGATCACCACACAAGAAAACAATGTGTGACAGACCCTACCCGAGGACCCTACCTGTACGCGCCCTTCAGAGTGAGCATGTCATGCAGGTGCTGTAGCAGCCCGGTGGGGCTCATGCCCCTACGCTGTCCCTCACTCAAGCGCACCTGCAGAGTGTTGATTCAGTTGATACAAATCATGAAGCTAGTGCCGCTGTCCTGGCGCGGTTTGCAAGATCGCAATGGTGCATGCATGACATGCGCACACGTGCGTGCAGAGCACTGCATGAGCGTTATGTTCATGTGCACTGATGCACTGATACTGCACAAGGTGATTATTGCTCGCATGCCCCGCCGCACCTGCCGCGCTGAGTGCGCTGCTTTGTCCACTAGGTTCAGCACAGCAACCACAAGCGCAAGTGCCAGGGGTGCCGCGTGCACGCCGTAGCGCCCAGGCAGGCACACAAGAGCAGCACACATGAGGGCCGCCTGTGGGGCTGAGTGGAGGATGGCCTGTGATGGCAGCATGGCAGTGCGCAGGCATGCAGAAACCACAGTGACATGCAGGTCGTGCGCAGGCAGCCAGACATGCGCACTCTGGACTGCAGAGAGTCCGTCGCTCAGCTGCGCGTTCAAATGAGCTTCATCAAACACAGCGGGTTCAAGATAACCAGGTGCCTCTCGGCCTGAGCCCTAACGGTGCTGTTCAGTTGCAAGATCACGCTGCACATGCACATCATGCTGCCTGCTGACAGCGTCAAGAGCCCCCAGATTCCGCACCTGCAGGCTGAAGCGCGCAAACTTGTAGTTCTCCAGGAACACAAGGTCGCGCGCCAGGAAGCGGCCCTTCCCTGACTCAGGCCACAGAGTAGCCACGGCAGCACTGCAGCAAGCCATAAGGAATTCTATCAATACATGAACTGCAGGGAAACGATGTCATCTTAGACCGCTCACCACCATTGCCACAGGATCCACACGCCTACACCATCACCCATGCTGTTGTGTGCCTAAGCCCAAGCCCACCAAAAGCATCACCCAAAATTGCACTGTTCTGGTGCCACAGCCTTGCCTATAACCCATCGCCCACAACCAGTACATCCAGTGGCCACTGCTCATTACCTGCAGTCCAGCAAGGGTACTGCCGCGATGGCCGTGAGCGCAAAGCACAGCAGGCAGTACGCGGTGATGATGCCACCAAACAGGCCCACGATGCCCAGCAGGAAGCCCAGGAGCATGTAGCGCACCATGTCGCAGCCGAAGGGCCAGGCCTGAAGGCAGGATGCAGGGCACCAGCACAATGATAAGCATCGCGTGTTCAGCCATGGTCAAATGCCTTTTCCAGATCACACCACATAAACCATGTGCTGCATGCAGGACGTCCCAGACCCAGAACAAGAGGAGGGTAAGAAGCAGCCAGGAAAGCAAGCACGGACAAGCACCAATGAGAACTGCTGCGCGTGCGCGCACACCGTGTGCAGGCCGCCGCCCTCGTTGCGGACCAGGTTGCAAAAGTAGTGCATGCAGATTTCGATCCAGCCATTGTGCAGCAGCAGCACAATGCCCATCACAATGACCTGTGTGGAAGAACGGGTGAGGCACCAAGCACCATACATTTTGCTGCATCCTGCATGACCAGTCAGCCGCCAAGCCCCATAATGGCAAGCAACCACGCACACTATGCATGCACAAATGAAGCGGTTGGGTTGCAGGCAGGTAACACGCTCACATGCGTGGACATGAAGGCAATGGCGGCCAAGGGCCAGGCCACAGGGGCCCTGCGCCACATGTCCACGACGGCCGCCGCGTCCAGTGCAAAGGACGCAAAGAACAGGAGCACGGACGCCACGTCGCGTGCAACGTCCAGAGTGCGTGCGCGCACATCACCTCGTGCGATGCGTCTGTCGCCGCTGCTGCCCCCCGCCGTTGCGGCCGCCGCTGCGATGCCCGACTGGACACTCAGTTCCTGGCTGCCTGCGTTGTCAAGCGTGATGCTGGGTGGGGCGGCCGCACCGTTTAGCCGGGGCGTGCCTGTAGCTCCAGAGCCAGCTGGAGAGAGGCGCAACCCACTGCCCACTCGTACCATGCGGATGCCCTGGCTGCTAGGGGCTCCAGCACGCAGCTGAATGCTGGGCGCGTGGAGTCGATTCGTGGGTTCTGGACTGCCAAGCTGAGGCTCACCATTGCTGGCAGCAGCTGCATGTGCCAAGGTGATGGCTGAGGCCGGATCAGGATCATCAGTGGTATGTGTGGTTGAGCTGCGGCTGCTGCTGTTGCTGCCTGGCCCGCCACTGGTGTGTCGCCCCAACACACTTGCCACCAGCTCCACATCACGCAGCACTGGGCCCTGCCCTGCATGGCCGGACGGCATGAGCCCTTGAGCGCCTCCAATCGTTATGTCATCATCCTGGCAAGGCTGCTGTTCTGTACCAGCCGTGGCACACGGTTCGGTAATGCTTCCGGCCGTCAAGCTGCTGCCACCACGTGTGTTGGTGGCCCGAGCATGCGGTGTGCCAGTGTTGCTGGGGCCACTCGATCCTGCTGTGTGCATGCTCTGCAGGTGTGTGCTGAGAGCGCCAACGCTGCATGTGCGGCTATGGCCGCCGGTCATCAAACTGTCACACGTCGAGCTTGCTCCCATCTCACACTCTGCGGTGTGCAGGAACTGCATGACCCCCAAGCCGCTGGGGTTGAAGGCCGGGCCGCTGGCATGGATGACAGCGCTGCCGGTTTTGCATGCTCCGTTCAGGTTTGTGAGTACACTGCTGTGCAGAATGCCAGTTTTGACAGCTGATGCCAGCTGTTGCCCCTTCTCCATGTGCAGCATCGCGTGATCTAGCTGATCAATTGTGTGAAAGAGCTGTTGGCTTCCTGTGCTTGGCGCTACATCGCACATCGCGTTGTGGCTGCCGCCCGTGGCAGACCTTTGTGCCCCTGGAATATCCACACGCCTCGTGTGATGCTCAGCTGCGCACCATGCAAGCCAGGTACACGCGTCAATGCCTCAGCGTTATGAAGATGCAGTGTAGCAGAGGCCTGGAATCGTGAATCCTGAATTGTGTACAATACCAACATCCACGAAGGCACATGAACCACCAGTGTCCAGCTGGCTCACCATGCTGTTGGAAAGGTCCATGTTGAGCTTGGGGCAGGTCGCCCATGCAGGCACTGTCGAAGGCCAAAGATCCCCGCGTCACCTGAGCAGCATGACAAAGAGCGCACACGCACGTTATCATTCGGTGGAAGACAGAAAGGCCCTAGGTTTGTGCACATGGACCATCTGGGGGTCTGGCGAGGCGAGCATTGATGGCGCACGCTCCATTTAAGCTCAGTTATAGCGCAGTTGTGCGCTGGACGTTTGTGCTTCCCCTCCGCTACAAGGCATCAACTGCCATTTGAGAGCGCCTCACCATCGCTTGTGCCCGCCTCGTTCAATAGAAAGCCTTCATGATCAGAAGCATCCTGTGAGTGCAAACATCAACAAAACCGGGCATTAGCGAGGCAACAGCCTCAAGATCCAGTAGGGTGAAGCAGCAGTGCGCTGTTATAGTTTACCAAGGCATGCAAAGCTGCAGGTGCAAAGCCTGTTATGTACCTCAAGAGACAAACCGAGACTACAGCTTTGTTCTTCCGGGCTCCAATGACTGCTGCTTTGACTGTATGATTGTGTATGGGTTGTAGGGGACCCACTGTGCAGACCCACTGTATGGGACGTGCCGATTTGATGCTGGAGGCAGCACTTATAAAATACAATACCAATCAAACAGTTAGTGGCTAAGATGTTGGAGGAAGTTCTCTTTCTTGCCTTTGGAGCAAGTGTGGCACGTGGGGCCTTGAGAAGTCAGGGAGCATCTCGCACCTTACAGCCACCTGCGTTCTGTATACCTATTGATTTTCACAGCCACTTGCTGTGGTGGCGGCTGAATGCAGTCGCAGGGCAGCTGGGGGTAGCCATTAAAGGGGACATTGTGGCAGCCACGCGACGGCAGCTTGCGGCTCACAAACAAACGCGACCTGGTAGTTGTGCGCTTTGCTGACGGACGCCGAGGCATCAATCATGCTGTGGGAATCAGAGAGCATCAGGGCCGTTCAGCTTCCTGACAGGCGCACAGCATCTCAACTTCACAATACAACCAGGTCTCACCAGGTGCAACACCACTCTTTGCGCAAGACATCAGTGCATGAGATGTCTGCACCAAGGTGGCCGTGGCAGATATCTTCAAAATAAAAATATCATCTGTGGACTATGGTACAGGCTGGGAGCAGGAACGGATCCTGTGCAATCAAGTCGTATCCAACACCAGCATTATGTAACATTGACAGGAATTAGACCGGAATGCAAGCACACTACCAAAGGATGCGCACCCATAAGAACAGCACCTGGACAATGGAGAACAATGTGGCGCTGCATGAGTGAAGTGTCAGCCACAAAAACAGCTTTCGATTGAGAGGGCTGCTGCTGCTCCACCTACAAGCCAGAAGACAGTGACGCCTGCTTGCTGCTTGTGCCCCGAGATTGTGCTGAACAGGTGACTTTGTTAGTGCGCGTTGAGCTTTACAGTATCACCCATTTCCTGCTGGACGCAGTCCAGACAGGGCTAGAGCAAAGCGAAAAGCTGCCGTCGCCAGCATGGTCCCTGCAAAAGAACCATACAACCACTATGCAAGCAACTCGATCACCAGCATGCTTGCACAGCCATGCTACACAGAATCATCATACCGTATACTGGGACACCAAGCTGCAAAAAGGAGCACCACAAATCAGTTCCAAAATGAGTTCACTGGTGTACAAGCTGTGTGGCAGTACAACCACGTACAAACAGCTCTTCACACCGTCCACTGCACAGATGTTTCCAGAGGTCAACCCCAGTTGCTGTGGAACTTTGCTGTGCACCCTGTACCAGTCCGCAATATCACATTGGATGCAGGGATTGCCGCCTACATACTGCCGATCAAACAGCTCGCATCACAGCAGAAAAGCCGCATGTGTGGCTGCATCGCCTCGTGTATTTTGTTGCAGCAATCACTCACTGGCCCCTTGCTCCAGATGGACGCCAGGCTTGACATGCACATGCACCGTGCCTACCACACCGCTGACAGCCGGTGTGAGGGACTGGTTACGGCCCTGGTGGCTGGCGCTCACACTCTTCACAGGTGCCACGGCCTGTAGCAGCAACATGGTGACACATCCCGACATTCGTGCCAACGTACTGGAGGTGCAGTAGGCACCACAGTATGCTGCAACATATAATTGTGTCAGGGTGCACATGCGTATCAGGCGGGAATCTTATGCACGTACGCACCACATGCAACATGCGCATGCTTCAGTCAAGCACACACCTGCCAACTCCCCATGTCAACGAGTTTCTCTGGGAAAACATGAGTCGCATTTGCGGCCACCTCTGACGAGTCCACGATCTCGCTGTTGTCCTTATGGTTCAGGTAGCAAACCTGGGCCAGCACGGGCTGAGAACTATCGTTGTGCAGCGTCACTGACTTGGCGTAAGAGGGAGCGGCAACTCCAACCTGCGGGCCAGGAGGATGCAAGGGTTTTTCATTTGCAGCGCACAGCTACTGGAAACTGGACCAAACTGAGCACCGAGAGCACGAGTACAACGCCGGTGATCTGCTTCCAGGCCTTGCTTTCTCTTATAACATTAGGGTTCCCAGCTTCCCACCATTATGGACGTCGCAGTCAAGTGAGCAGCAGCGAGAGCCGGGAAAGCGGCAACAGCAAATATGCGACTGGGACGGAAGCTAGGGGCTGGTCGTGGCGCGGGGCCCAGCATGGGGTTTCTGTGTGTGATCTGGTGGGGACTCCAGCCTGGCAGCGAAGAGAGAATCAAATGGAGCCGACTGAGGAAGTGCAAGTTCACAGCAGGAAGCAGCGCTTGCGTTAACAGGGTTCTCCACTCATACATGACCCAGGCGATTATGGAGAGACAGACAGAACGGCAAGTGCTGCACACAACATGTATGAAACATTTTCCAACTCTCCTTATTGCTTTACAATGCAGCTAAAGCCAGATGGAAGTATGCTGCAGACGCCTGTAGGAGTGAACATCCTGATGAGCTCCCTGTGGTGACGCTCTGTAGCGACCGCCGCCACACGAAGCTGCATCCTCGCGCAATCACAGAAGAGAGGGTGGCGGTATGGATTCGAATGGGCCATGCATGCATCAGAGTGGGATTTGAGCAGTAGCAGCGCAGTCTGCAACAACACTCGCTGAAGCTGTTGACAACGAGCAAGAAGAAGACGTGCTGGAAGCTGAGGTTATCTGGAGTGGGTTCAGCCAACAGTGTCCACTGTCCAGTCCAGTGGATGGTGTTGCTACGCACAGACATTATGCACACATACACGCGCACATACACGCGCACAGCAAGGAGCAGCAGCAGCCAGAGCATGCATTCTGTGTGCTTGGGGCATGGGGCTGGCATCACGGGCTGGCATTCCCTGGGAATTCCCCATTTGTGCCGAATGAGTGTCATAGTGCCTCACACGCAAGTTATGCAAGAGTCATGCATGTCTATATGGCATTGCGACCAGAAACCCGACCTTTCAGAAGCTCCGCGAATACTCGTGTTTGGCAGAGCAAGACCACTCTTGAATGGGCTGATCAGCGTTGTAGCAAATAGAATCCATATCTACCATGCGTCGTTACGACCCAGATGCTCCTTCCAGGGAAGAAAGGCTCATCAAATACACGGAAGGCGTAAATGGCAGCTTCACGTGTGCAGATTACAAGCCTGCTTACGCGTTTGGCACGGACCGAGCGTTGCGCGACCTACCAGCAAAGATGCAGGATTCTTTTTTTTGGGAGGACCGTCAGCTGCATGCAAAGAAGAACAATGCAGCAGGTGTGTGTGGATGATTTGATGCTAATTTAACCATATCCTGCCCAGCATAATGGGGTTTCATTTGCTGGTTTGCTTGGCAGGCCTGTGGCAGCTGGCAGTGTGCAGCAGCCCTGAGCAGCAGCAGTTTGGTTCAGGGTTCTTCCTGTCACAACCCTTCACTCTGGATGCGGGGCTGAAGGAGCTTTTCAAGTGGCATGGCGTACCCGGCTATGACCGGTACATCCTGTTCGCCTCAGCAGAGTGAGTTTGAATGCTTCATAGCCCCACAAGCAAGGCATTGGGTGGTCGCAGCGGCTGACCTTTGCTGACCTGTGCTGACCTGCGCATCTGTGCTTGTGTGTCATATGCAGAGATGTGTTTAGTAATGAGCTGGTGGATGCTCCCATGTTCACTGCAGAGGTGGCAGCCATCCCCACCCAGCATGTGGTCATCCCCCACCGCATGTACAAGCTGCTGGCCAGACCATCCGCTCCGCGGTACGAAAGTGAGTGCCCAGCAGCACTGCGATCGTCGTGCTTGCATACCACATGCAGTTGCATGGTGACGCGCCGTCACGCACGCGGATGATTCAGGCGTCTCCACCAAGATGGAATCCCCCAAACTGGCCGCGGCATCAGGCCAGGGGTTCAGACCGCTGCCCCAAGATGTTTCATCCGGCGTGGACCGCAGTGCTGACTTTGTGATTGGCGTTCTTCCGTGCCACGACCTGTGGTTCAAGACGATGACGCCGTCCGCCGTGCTGAGCACACCACCCTACTTCTTCGTGCCATCCGCTACACCTGCAGTGCCAGGTGGCAATGACATCGTGGTCACCTCAGGCTACCCGGGTGAGCGTGCCACAAGGCTTGCATGCCAAGCAGCTGTGGCAGCCTACCGCGCGCTACTGCTGAGCTGGCCTGTTGATCTTGGCATGCTTACTTTGCAAGCAGGTACGCCCACTCGCCGGTACTTTGAGGACGTATACGGCGTAGACAACGACAGCATGCAGGACGCCATGAATCAGTACAAGGCACTGGCGATTGCAAACAACCTGTCAGCATCGGCAGGTGACGTGATTGCAGTGGGCCCGACGCAGATCAAGCACAGGTGCAGCACACCCCCTGGCATGGTTGGTGGCCCAGTGTGGCCCCTGGACGCCCCCTGCACGTTCAAGGCCATCCACTGCAGGTGAGCGGTGCACCGGCATGATGACTGCAAAAAGCGCCTCATGCACCTGCGCGTGCATGTGCACCAAGCGTGCTGAGCTGCTGACCTGCCAAACTGCTGGTCCTCTGCTGCAGGTCATTTGGGAAGGAGATCCGCGCCAACTTCAACTCTGCATACAGCGCGCACGCAGACCTGTTTATGTTGAACTACGCGAGGTTTGTGCTGCCCGCGCTGTCCAAGGCGAGCCAGCAGGACTGGCCGCAGCCCTACATGCTGCAGGAGGTCGTCAAGTACCTGCTGGCTCACAAGCAGCTGCTGCAGCAGCACACAGTGGAGGGGCGCACGCTGTGGTGCAATGCAGAGGCTTTCTTTGCGGCTCAGGGGGTGGCAGCAGACTGAGCTTAAGGAGTGTGCTTTGCATGGGGCTCGCGTGATGCTCCTGTCGCAGCGTGTCGCAACATGTTACCACGACCCATCACCAAGCAGCTGAGCACATCGCTGGCTACTGCGACATCCTTAGGCGCTTTGCTATGGAGCCGCAGGCGTACCGCATCAACTCACGCGCAACTTGATGCGGGGGTCATGCATGTCCATGCACTGTTCACCTCTGCTTCCATGGCAGCGTCTTGCAATGGCCATGGGATTGCCATTTGCAATGTCTTATCCTTGTTGCGCATGTCTGACTGACATTGGCACAACAGCAAGACTGTGGTGGTGGAATTCGGGCCGCAACCCAAACAACCCCCACCGCCCCTAC
>QAXD01000157.1:403616-438620 GCA_004335575.1 Haematococcus sp. NG2 | reverse complement strand
CCGCAGCATCGCGGGTTTAACCGCGCAAAGCCGTGTAATGATGATGATGATGATGATTGGCACAACACTAGTGCCACACATTGCATTCACCACGCTTTGCTTTTCTATGATTGCTTTTGCGGATGGATAAGCTGCCCATACCTATTGCTTGCAGCATGAGAAAGCAGCGTGCGAGGCTCACCCTTGTGTTTGTTTTGGGCCCCGCACGCTGCTTTCTCGTGCTGCAAGCAGTAGGTTCTCATGAGTGAGAATGCTTGAAGTGCTCGATGCTGTTGTTGGTGCTCTCTTCGTCGTTGGCACGTTATGAGCTACCCTTTGTCCTTCCTGAGTTCCTGGCCTCTTTCTCCTCCCGATCCTTCGCATAGGTCCCCTTGCGTTTGGCCGACTGCTGCGCCGCAACCTGCTCCCCTCCGCTATCGCCGCTGCCGCTGCGTCCCCTGCAGCTGGTGCTGCGGCAGCGTCAGTGGGTGCGGCTGCGGCAGGTGCACAGTCATATACTCCTGCTGCCGCAGTGCTCGGGCCAGCACCCGCCGGGGCAGCCCACCTGCCGCAGTTCACTGGCAGGGCTCATTACCCAAGGGGCCTGAGTGCAACCAAAACGCGCACGCGCACCCTTGAGCATGACATGCACAGCATGCGGGTCATCAATTGCCTCTTAAGGCCCAACCTGGTACACCCTTATGCTCATCACACCACACAATCAAAGCCGTGATATGCAGTGTCCACAAGCCCGGTCACCCCCAGGGTCGCCCGTGTTCTTGTTCGCTGTGCGCTTGCTGGTGTGTTGGCGGCGGCCTGTCCTGTTTTGGTTGTGGTTTGGTCTTGCTTGTTGGCTGCTTGCTCTGCTGGGGTTTGTTTCTTTGCTGCAGCCTAGTCCCTTGTTGGTTGGGTTCGTGGCTCATTTGTTCCTTTTTCTGGTTCTTCTCAAGTGGTTGGTTGGTTGTTTTCTGCTGCAGTTCTTCTCAAGTGGTTGGTTGGTTGGCTGTTTTCAAGTGCGTGTGTGATGTGTGTGTGGTGTGTTACTGTTCTTCTTCTTCCTTTTGGCTTTGCGTACGTGCACACACACTGCCCACATGGTGTAACAGCCTCACCACCACACATCGGCTGATTCGGTGGGCAGCGCAGCTGGTGGTGTGTTCATTTGGCAGCGCAGTTCGAGGCACACCCTGCAGGCAACAGGCAGCAACAGGCAGCATGTAATGTTCAACTGCGTGATGCCCGCGTTGGTGCTGGTGCCGCAATTGATGACGCAGGTGGGGTGCAAGAGCCAGCAGATGGACGTGGTAGTGAGGGCGCTGGAGGGCATGTTCGCGGTGGAGAAGCTGTGATGAGCCATCGGACTTTGTGGATGTGAGGCTGTGAGCCGATGCCCTGTGATCAACACGCATGCATGCTGCGTACCCCATATGCTGCGTGTGCCCGGGTGGAGACTGCACTGTGCAGCCCAGGGGTTCAAGCCCCCTCTCGCACTGCACTTCTTTACATGCACGCGTGCTGCGCCGCGCGTTTTGGCAGCCCGCATGCATGACAGCCACTGCCAGCTGGCGTGTCTGTTGAGTCATGCAGACCTGTGTGTGCAGCCTCATCAGCGCGCCATGCCGGGTTGGCAAGGCTGTGTGCACCGCATCAGTCAGGTGCTGCGTCGGGTAAGTGTACTGCCATGACCTGACTGCATGGTGGGTCACGCGAAGAGAGCAGATTCAGCGCTGGATCACACGCAGTCGGTATTTTGCATTCATTCCCATGGTGTCTTGAAGGTTCGCGCGACGGCGCAGGGCAAACCATTGTCACTCGAAATCCTGGGCTCGCGGAGCCGTAAGAATTGCATTGCAACACGACAGAGCCTCTTTCAGAACAGATCAGGTGGCATCTTGCCGTTATAAAGTCCGCTGGGTCCACGTGGGAGCAGAAGGTGCGAGCAGCAGACTTATGAAGTCATTTGCGGGAATGGGGCACGCACAGGGGCGACCGGAAGTTTTCGCGTGGTGTCATGGCATGGCATGCATCATGGTAGCAGCACCTGCTCATGCCATACATATTTTTGTCTTGTGCACGATGCAGGAACCCAAACCGCCACTGCAGATGGATGCGCCCCTGGATGATGCCCCGCCATGGTTCAAGGCGTACGTCACAGCTCGCAATGCCCAATTGGAGGCTCTGCAGAAGCAGAACATGGAGCTGAGAGCAGAGCTGGCTACCAAGCTGGAGGCGCACAGCGCAAAGATAGCGGAGAACAGCGCAAAAATAACGGAGCAGAGCTCAAAGATTGAGGAGCAGACACGGCTGATCAAGAGTTGGGCCGGGGCTTTTTCAGACCCCCAGTAGCGCATTGACAGCCCGGCATGTGTGTTATTTGCACTGCAGGCCGTGTTGAGAAAGACAGCACTGCACCTCTGCTGCAGGACTCGGGTGGCGCGACGCTGGGCCGGGCAGCAGGGATAGCGCTGGGGGTCTGGCTCATGGCCTCGCTGTCCCTGATGGCGGGCTGGCGGCTGAAGGGGCTGTGCCCGTGGCCTGCGTTCTTGTTGTGGCCGCGGCAGGTGCACGGTCCGATGCTCCTGCTGCACGGGCCAGCACCCGCCGTCGACCCACCTGCCGCGGTGGCATCACTGGCAGGGCTGGGCTCATCACCCACTATGCTGCTGAAGAGTTGACCTGCGCGGCGCTCACAGTTGGGCCGGATGCACGTTGCATGTTGGGTGGCCAGCACATTGACGATGGTATCGCTGCCAACTGGCATACTGTTAATTGTGCCACTGGCTGGGAGGCTGCTATCCTGTTTATTGGCTGCTGCTTGGCAAGCGGTCGCCGTAGGCGGTGCACTGCACATTGCTGCGTGTCGACTGCGTGTCACCTGGCTGCATGCCCCTCTCGTGTAGCTGATGTCCTGTGGGCTGCCTGGCCGCAAGACAGGTGCAAGTAAGCCTATGTGCCAGCAGCCCTGCTGTGGCACCTGCGCAGTCATTGCATGCATCGGCGCGTGTGCTCTTGGTACTCGGGACTGCATTCCATTCCTCAGTCCATTTACTTCAGCAGTTGTACTGATCTGAAGCAGTGCTGAGATGATGTGATGGCTGATGACTGCTGTATGGGGTGCAGTCTGCAATGCTGACTTCCACGCTGTATGGTTTGCTGCATTTTAAGCAGAGAAATAAGTAGAGCGCTGTACATGCTGTGGTGCAGACAGATATGAGCGAGATTTGACGGGGTACGTTGAGCACACGTTCAGCATCACCATCAAAACATCACCGTCACCATTACCATGAAAGCTAAGCTAAAAGGCAAATACAAGCTTGTTCCAGTGCAGCTGAGCACTTGGCATGCTCACAGCTCCCGTGCGTAGGCCGATGCTCGAGTCACACGGCATTCTATGCACTGGCAATGAACATTGGGCACCAGATGCCCTCCTCCACTTCATTGCCCCGCCCCTGCTGCAAGACGGGAAATGGATGCCTGTGAGGACTCTCACTTGGCATGTGCCAGCAGGAACTGTGCAACGGCCGCGTTGGCCGTGGTGGGGCCGGCAGCAGGGCCCAGCACATGGTGGCGGCGCTTCTTGTAGCCTGCAGCGACCAGGTGCAGCACGCCAGCAGCAGGTCAGCTCAATCAGGCACTCCTCCGCGCAACCCCTTGACTGAACGCAGCATCTCAGCAGGGCCTCGAGTACATGCAAGTTGATCGCGCGGCGTCACAGTGGCACGGTCGGCGTCTTGGTGCGCAGCACCTCACACCAACAATGAAACGCGCCAGCCACAGCTAAAGTACCACACGACTCCACTGCCAAACTGTGCCCCGCAAGCCATTAGGCATGGTCCCCAGCACTCACCGGGCAGCAGGTCAGCAGCCAGGCCAGACAGGGACTCAAACTCGGTGAGGGAGTCGTATGCGGTGTGGAACTCATCCACTGCCGCATAGAACTTCTTCAAGTCCTCAGGGTGTGCGCGGTAGTAGAAGTCCTTGCCGTACTGCACAGAAATGAGATCACCGGCACAGCAAGAGCGGTGCATGTGAGAGAAGGCACATCATCCCAAGGCCGCATGCCATGCACATGTGCAGCATGTGGGCCGTGATCCAGACTGCAGCAGCATGAAGAGATGCACCAGCCATGGTGTTGTGTGGCGTGCGAGGCCCATGCACAGCAGCCCAGAAACTCACTGCAGTTGTGAAGTCAGGCCACTGTGCCAGCACAGCGTAGCGCTCAGCCGCCAGGCGCAGCAGGTAGTCCACAAACGAGGCGTGCGCGACGGACACGCGCGCAGCATCCTTCAGGTCAATCGCCTTGGCGCCCGCTTTGCGCAGGTCTGCGGGCGTGTACTTGGCCCGCGCAGATGCAGAGCCTGTGTGCACATGTGCCCAGGACGCAGGGCGGCGTCAGTACTGCAGACGCACAGCTTGAGTTGTGTGTGAGCGTGCGCCGTGTGAAAGCGCTGTTGGGTGTCATTGTGCCTTTACGTGCAGAATCGTTGGCATCACAGGGAAGGTGCTGCTGCTGATCAACCCCTCGTAATGTTATCGAACAAAATCGCTGACCGCTGCAGTGACGGAACAACACCATGTATGTCAGCTGCTACAGCTGATCAGCTGAGCAGAGCATCAACGCACAGCATCCGCAGCAGCAGTTCCAATCTGTGAACCCTGCTGCTGTCCTGGTCGCACGCTGCTCCCTCGCTGCTCCTGCACATGCCCTGGGGCAATGATTTCATGCATAACTTGTGCAGGGTGTGAACATGCAAGCGCACCAGCCGAGACGGAGACCTCCACGTTCTTGCCGGATGACTTGGCGGACACCTTAATGCTGTTGCCCAAGCTGGAAGCGGGGGCATCGGTCACGCTGCATCGCGCAGTGCAGCAGGGATCCGGTGTGTAATGGCATGCCCCATGCATCGTGCATGCAGTTTACTGATGCACGCGATCAGCAACCATAACCAACGCCGCTGCTCCAGATGAACATAAACATGACGCACTCACCCAGAGAACGTGAAGTTGCCCAGCGTGGTGAAAGCACGAGAAGTGCTGGCCTCCGCAGCAGCGCCAGCGCCTGCCATAAGTGCGAAACAATAATCAACATGTTGATACGAACGTTTGCCTTGCCATCATGCTGGTTTGATGGAGCCTGTGTTAACTACTCAGCCTAATGCCTTAGCTGTTCTCTTCGCGAAAATACATCAATAAAATGCGCGATCCACGACCCGTCGTCGAAACAACTGTGCTGGAGCCTCGATTATGACTGATGCATTGCGAAAACTGTGGTTGCAACCAAATAAACCTCCTACCAGAGGCGCTGAGCTGTTGAAGAAGCGGCAGTGCCCTACGCATCATGGTGCCACACGATCAGGGCCTGGCCTAGCTGCACGGGGGGTACTGTGGCCAGACTCGGATGGAACGAGCGTCATCAAGGGGTAAATGCACAGCGCCCGTTCACACCGGTCACTGTTTCGGACTTTGCTCCTTTTCCTCTCTTGCCCTCTCCGATTGGCACAGATATGAGTGGTAGCAGTGCATGCTGGTGGCATAATCGGATGGACCTGTGCTGTCTGTGGTCACTCGCATTGATTAGGATTTGCACGCCTCTTTGATTTACCTGTTAGCTAGATTTGGGATAACTCAGTGGTGCCACGCGTGCCGACCGGCTGCTGCTGTGGAACTTTGAGCATTGTCCTGAAGTTCGATTAGGGCTGAGTTGGGCTGATTAGGCTTGAGATAAAGCAGGTGCACAAACAGCATGCAGGGCAGCGGGATGCCATGCACGGCACCAGCAGCTGTCAGCATGCGGCATGGTGTCGCCATGCGGCCTGCAAGCCCAGCTCTGCACCACGCACCTCTGCGTTTTGCTGCCACCAGTTGGGTGCCGTGCCTGCGGCATGCGATGGTCCCATCGCACCTCAGCTCCTGCAGCTGTGCTCTGCACGCACATTCAGCGCCCCATCTGAGCCGCAGGGCGCGCAGCTCGTGCCTTGTGTACGCGGCGGCTGGAGGAGGTGGTGGCAGGGGTGGAGGCCGGAGCATGGGCAATAACAGCCCTGTCCAGGGTGCTGACAGTGGGGGGCAGGGTGCAGGCCCAAGGCAGCAGGGTTCAGGGTCAGGTGCGGACGCCAAGCGTGCCCCTCCCCCCGGCCTCCCCCTGAGCCCTCGTGAGCGGCTTGCAGGTGCTGCCCCCAAGCCAAAGGAGACAGGAGGAGAGGGAGGGCATGGTGCTACCAGCGGGGGCAGGGGTGGCGGCCGGGCCGGTGCGGGGGCTGGGGGCGGCCCCAAGCTCGCGCCCCAAGAAGCCAAAGGGCTCTGCTTGGGTCCCTGGACGACCTGCGCGCTTCCAGTGTGTCTGGGCAGGGGCGTGGTGAGGAGGCAGGCGGCCGGGGAGGCCGGGGCCAGAAGCAGAGGAAGAAGCAGGACGGGCCGGAGGACTTCCAGATCGTTGGCTATGTCACGCCGGCAACGTCCCCCGGCAGCAGCCCCACAACAGCAGCTGGAGCGGCGGCCGCGGTTGTTGCCTCTGGCACCGTGGCTGCCGCAGCTGCGGCAGCAGCATCAAGCAGCAGCAGCAGCAGCAGCAGCAGCAGCAAGGGTGCCAGTAGCAGTAGCACGGGTGTCTCCACCAATGCGGGCAGCACCCGCGTTGATGACCCAGAAGATGGTGCACGTTTCTGGCGCGAGCGGTTGGCGGCGGTTGGGTGGGAGTACGACGAGGATGAGGAGGAGGAGGGAGAAGACGAGGAGGAGGAAGGCGAGGAGGATGACATGGAGGGTCTGGAAGGGGCGGCGGCGGCTGACCTGCTGACTGAAGTTCCAGAGGCTCTGGTCACCGGCGCGTGGTTCTCAACTGATGGTGGGTCTGTCCCACCCAGAGTGTCTGATGACGTCGATGATCAGCTACGGTATACCAAAACGAGCCGCTGGTGTCGGCAGGGTCTGTGCTCTGTGTGTGTCATGGGTTGCAGCAACCCGGCATGCCATAACATCCTCTGAGGGGCTTTACTCTGAGGGTCTGCAGGGTCTCATGCACACCATGTGCATCGCTGCGCTGTTCCTTCTGGTTCCACCCACCCACTCATGCCTCACCCTTGTGTGGCTGCTTCTGCTGACTTGTGCACATCCCACCCACTTTGTGCCAGCAGCAGGCCAGCAGGGGGAGTCCTCGGCTCCGAAACCACAGACACCCGAGCAGCAGGAGACACAGAGGTGGTATGCATCCCAGGTGCGCCCTGAGCAGCTGGTTGGGCACACCCCCATGTTTTTAGGGCTTAGGGTTAAGTTGGGTGGGGTGTGGTCGCACCGCGGTGCTGCAATTGAGGTGGTTGCAGGGTTTTGTGGCTGCCTGCTTCGCATGGCACGCGTGCAGCCACCTGTGTCCTTGTCAGCCTCATGACTCTCTCTTCAGAGGGGTTGAGGTTTTAGGGTTTAGGGTTTAGGGTTTAGGGTTCCTCAACATGGCCCCATGCTCCCTGCTGTCCACTGTCACTGCCCCACAGGAGGGCTACTTGCCATCCCCCACGTGGGGCCCTCTGCGCATCACCTACAGCGCAAGTGAGTGGTAATTTAGATGTATGAGGCCGGTGCGGCAGCAGCGGCGCCAGCCACAGTAGCAGCCGCCGCCGCAGCAGCAGCAACAGTGGGCCTTGCTCAAGACATGTGTGCGTAAGAGGTTGCACCTTGCCAGGTGCTGTGTTTTGCTGCTTGTGTGCTGCTCCCTGCACGCCTGCACCATCCTGCGCCCTGCAAGCTGATGCCCCGGGAGCCCCCTTTGCTGTCCGCAACGCCAGCACCTGTCAGCACCATCATCACATCGTCTTGCTACACTATCAGTTTACTGACCTAACTTGCACGTCATCGCCATTACGTGGCTTTGCACAGCTGAAGCTGCAGTGTTTGCATGCGTGTTGGTTTGCCCATGTGTGTCAGGCCGTGGGCGTGGGCTGGTGGTGTCCAAGGATGTGGGTGTTGGCGAGCTGCTGCTGGTGTCTGCCCCCTTGGCCATCCTGGATTGGGAGGCAGGGGATGAGGAGGGAGGGGATGGAGCAGAGGGCCCAGAGAATGAGGAGCTTGCAGACCTGATGATGTCCAAGCAGTGAGTGGGACGGCAGCCCTGACCTTGTTGCAACCCCACCGCCCTGAAGCGTCTTTCTTAGCCCCACCATACACGGGAAACTCCTATGTTCAAATAGCCGTCAGGACAATGCGTAGGTAACAAGAAGTTTGCCACGTGTGCACCGTTTGCGTGTGTGTGGGGACGCGAACGTGCACCACTTCTGGTGGCAGTTGTGCAGGCTTGCGTGCTCACGCGCACACAAGCAGTACACAGGTATACTAGTGGCAGGCGCACAGCACACTGCAGAGCGGCAGTGAGGTCATCCTGTTGAACAGCAGCGGCAACTCAAAGCCGTGAAGGCACAGTGCGGGCGTCATGGCCCACTGCAGTGGTAGACCTGTGCTCACACATCAACACGTGTGACCCACACGCAGGGTGAAGCTGAGAGCTGCACAGCACAAGTGGGTGACCAGCTTGCTGTATGATGGTGATGGCACCAAGCAGTGGTCCGGGCCCCAGCACATGCCGACACCAGCTGATGTGGACGCCCTGCATGCAAGTGCAGGTGCGGCATGGGCAACTGGTCAGCATCAGGCCCTGCTGCTTCATCCCCAACAAGCCTTTTCCCATTGTGACCTGTTGCACACTATGACACTAATGATAGCCTGCCTTGACCTGGCTGTACATTCTTCAGCCTGTACGCGTGCAAGTACGTAAAAAGGCTGGTCAAATAGCAACGTGCATCCTGGGTCCAGGCTGTGGCACCGGGCTGAATGCTGGAAGTGTGGGTGTTGTCTGCACCGCGATGGCTGCAGGCCCCCCCATGCCGCTTCCCCCCAGTGACAAGGACCGCCTCTATCGCTTGGTCAACCTAAACTGTCTGGTGCGCTTCCACTGGGGCAGTTATACGTGGGCAGTACAACTGGGGCGGTACAGCAGGGGCAGTGTGACTGGGGCAGTGCTCTTTGGGCAGTACAGGGGGGCAGTACAGCAGAGGCTATGCAACTGTGGCAGTACAGCTGGTGGAACAGCTGGTGTGAAAGCTGGTTGGATTGGCCGCCTGGACAGCGCAGTCAGACACACAACAGCGTGTTGTTATGCGGAGGATCAGGATGGACCAGCATGCTGCATGTGCCATATGTGTGAACGCAGAGTGATGAGATGAAGGATGTCAGCGCTGCTGCACTGCGGGGTGAGAGCTGTCCCGGCTACCTGGGCCTGTGGGCTGAGGCAGCCCTCATCAACCACAGCTGTGCGCCCAACACAACCAGTTGAGTGTGGTGGGAAGAGCTGCTTGCGACCCCCGCGATCATCCAGGTCGCATACATGGCGGCCATGTGGTACCTGCATGCATGGGCACAGATGGACAGACTTGCGGCCATTAAGTCGCGTGATTAACGCATGTGATGTATGGTGTGGGTGCTGTGGTGGTGGCGTGCAGCTGCGGTGGTGGGTGACAGGCTCATCGTGCGCGCAGCTGAGCCCCTGGCAGCAGGCGAGGAGGTGAGTACAGAGTGCACAGCTATGAGTTGCGTCGCACCTCGCTCACTGGCACAGAGTGCACCTCTCCTGGGGTGAACTGGATCAGTCAGGGTTGCTCCTGAGTCCCCATGTCCACCTTGCCCACGGCGCCAACATGGTCGACGAGCTTCTTCTTCCGTCTGTCTTACCCGCACAGGTCACACTGTCATACCTGGGCAAGCTCCTGACTGCGCCGTTGAAAACGCGGCGTGCAGAGCTAAAAGACAAGTGGGGCTTTACATGCGCCTGCCCCAGGTGCGGGCATGTGTGTGTATGTGCGCGCGCGTGCCACTGCACCTGTGGAGCACGCAGCCACAACCAGCAGGCAGAATGACTCAGGCAGAATGACTGATTGTACTGTAGTACCGCAATACTGTATGGTGCCCAGCATTTTGTGCGCCTGACATGAGCGCATTGTGTGCCCAAGAGTTGTGAGGCACACCGCACCGCATGCTCCCTTGTGCGTGGCTGCAAGCATTGCTTATAATGAGCAGCCTGGCATTACGTGTCTCCGGTGTGTGCACATGCAGGTGCAAGGCAGAGGAGCGCGTGGCGGGTGAAGGGTCCGAGCTGGGGACACTTGCAGACGACACCTATGAGTTCTGTGCTGCCATGAGCGAGGTGAGCGCCGCCTGAGTTCAATGCTGAGGCTCTGGGACACCCCTGAAGTGTGTGAAGACTGTGAACGTATGCATAAACAACACTGTTCAATAACAGCTGAGTGGATCAGTTTCTGTTTCTTATGTAGGGATTGCAGCGCGCACATCTTGCTGCACCCTCTCTACTTCATTTTACTACTCGCAGGCACTGGAGCAGGCGTTGGATGAGGAAGACATGGAGGAGGTAGCAGACATCAAGTGAGTGTGAGGTGCAGCCTGCATCACATGCCCTGTGGTGCTGGTTGAGCGCTTCAGTCAGTTGGTTGGCTGTGTGGTCAGTTCTGGTTGGGTGGGTGTTGGGCTGGTTTGGCTGTTCCGTGCCTGGGTCCCATCCCGCGCTCCCGGTGCTGGGTGTTGGGTGCTGGGCTTTTCATGGGCTGCATCCAAGGCTGAGTGCGTAAACAATGGCAGGACAGCAACGTGATGTTGTCTTTTTGCACCTGAGCGCTGCGCTGCTAAACCTTGGTTGCTGCAGGTCGGAGCTGGAGGCGCGCCGTGAGACCTTTGAGGCAGCACTGCGGTCCAACAAGGCAGTCAGCTCCAAGGCGCGGCGCTGGCTGCAGGTGGGTGGAAATGTGTTGGGCAGCTTTCGATGCCACGCAGCTCAGCAGTTGCGGCCTCATGGCCCAACAGTAGCATACAGTACTGCGTAACATGCGTATGCATGTATTCACAGCAGCAGGGTGATCATACGGGCCGGCTGGGGTGGATTAAGCCTCTTGGATTACAGCTGCAAGGGGAGCAGGGCAACACAGGAGTTCCTGGTTCAGGGGGTTTGTGTCTGCTTCACGTTGCATGTGAGACACGGTGGGAACAGCAGCTGTCATGGCTCAGAGTGCTTGGGCATTGGGCACAACATGCTGCAGGTTCGGAGCCCTTTTCGGCCAGTTGGTCAGGCTCGCACATACACCGGCATGATGCACATGGAGATGCACATCATGCGGGTCACACAATCTGAGGCATGCTGCCCGTGCTGTGGCTGCCTGCAGGCCTCCGTATATGACCTGTATGATATGCTGTCCATTTGCGCCGATGAGCTTGGGGATGCCGATGAACAGCGCAAGGGTAGGTTTTGACTCCTTTGGGTGTCGCTGACTCCTGACTCAGGCGCTGGGGTCCTGCCTCCTCCTGGCTGGCCGATCTCCAAAAATTCCATCATTTACGTCTGTGGTCCTAGGCTTCACACTGCTGTCCCCAAGATCTGGGCGTGTTTGATTGAAAACACCCCATGCTGCTTGTACCGGTGCAGGTGGCAAGGGTGCAGCATCTGGGCCTGCCATGCTTGACACGGAGGCTCTGGCACAGTGCGCACGCATCCTTGAGTCTGTGGCCCGAGGGGGCGATGCACATGTGAGTGGCATGCCATACAGTTTTAATAATATAATGGTGTTTCACAGATGCCGTATGGCATGCCATATGTCTGTGTTTAATGCGCGACGTACCGTGTAACATTCATGGATAAAAGTCGTATCACAGCTTTGAGCTACGTGCCGAAGCCTTACAGGCAGCCATCCGTGTGAATCTTGCATCTCCTGTGCATCAGCATATTCTGTATAGAGGGGTCGGCACTGGGTCTGCTGTCAGGGTGGCAAGTGGCAATCGCGAAAGCTGTGGTGTGCTGTTGTTATTACGGTATGCCAGGGTGGGGTGAATGGGAGTTGATTGATGTGCCCGAGTTGGTGGTGATAGAGAGGGCATTTGGCGTTGCCCTGTGTGATGGGCTGGCTGGGCCGGCGTGGCTGCTGGTGGTGTTGAGCTTGACCCATTGGAACCCAGATTACAACGTGTCAATGAAAAGTGTGTGCACCTGCACCTGGCTGTTCTGTGTAGTGCTTGACACGTTCCCAGGCTTGCTTTAAGCCTTATCATCTATGTCCTGGACCTTGCTTCTCTCTGCATTCCTTGCAGTGGATATCATGTAGATGCCTGCAGCGGTCCTCGAGGTGCCTTCTGTGGTGCTTGTGCAGTGACATGTGTTGCTGGGTGTCTGTGCGTTCTGGATGTGCTGGTGCAGACGTACCTAGCGGCAGAGTACATGGTGCGCGCGGGTGTCCGCTTTGGGCGTGCGCATGAGGAGGCCAAACAGGTGCGCAGGGTGGCCAACTGAAACAACAGATCAGTAAATGAGGCATAACGGCATGTCACAGTGGCGCATCCCGCATGTCCAGCTGCTAGCTTGCTTGCGTGAGAGGGATTCCCGCACCTGCTGCGACTGCGGAATGCATGCAGCATGGGATGGCTGTGAAGGGCGGTACCGTGCCATGGATGGGAAGGGGATGCTGCGCGTTTTGATCACAGG
This sequence comes from Haematococcus sp. NG2, assembly GCA_004335575.1. Lineage (NCBI taxonomy): Eukaryota > Viridiplantae > Chlorophyta > Chlorophyceae > Chlamydomonadales > Haematococcaceae > Haematococcus > Haematococcus sp. NG2. The sequence goes on along the minus strand of QAXD01000157.1, from coordinate 426,118 downwards.
GCAATGGCCATAACGCAGCCTGTGTGTCTGCCACACGTGCAGGCGCAGCGCATGTGCGCAGGTGCACTGACGGCCCGCTACGGCCCACATGCTGATCCTGAGCTGCTGAATGACTTGGTGGCAGCGCGCCTGGATGACTGAAGGCACGTCTGCATGACGATGCTGTGTTACCTGAAATGTTTGTTGGAGAGACGCAGGCGGCATCATGGTATGAAGCATGAGACGCGGGTGGTTGTGTGCTCCTGGCTAGCTCAGCAAAGCATGGATGCAGCATGTTAACAGAACTGTATAGGCTGTCATCGGGATGCCTAAACAATTGAATGGGGCATGCATAATTACTTATCTGTAATTCATCGTGCCCAGACCATCTGTACCCCTGCACCTGCCGAGAATGGGAATGGGTCGGGAACATGAGCAGCAGTAGCAATGCGTTGTGGAGCGCCTAAGGCCCGTTCAACTTGAAAAGGGTGCATTACTGCAGCAGCTGCTTGAACATATGTGCCCTGCCAGTCCAGCTTGACAGGTTGCCGCTTCAGCTGAATGGGTTAGGTCATGGAATGAAATGCTGCACCCATGAAAGGTCAAAGACACAACTGTAAGATTATTCAAAAAGCCAGTTTGTGCGCGACTCTGGCTGCCAGCCGGCACTTTCGGTCACTCGAGTGTGATTCAGGTGTGATTCAGCTTTTCGGAATGCGCTGTAGCGCCCTGTATAAGGCCAGGTATACGACCAGAATATATCCAAAGAGCTGTTCTGTGCTCGGCTCTGGCTCCCAGCTCCGATTTCCGGTCAATCGTGGTGATTCAGGTGGTGTTCAGCTTCATGGCCAGTTTCCTCACATCATCACGCTCTAATGCACTTAGTCTCGTTGCAAGCTGGCGAGTTGATGTGCGACAGCAGTTGATGTGACCCTTGCCAGGCTTGCAGACACACAGGATGGTATGCTGTTGGGTGTTTCCGCAGGTTCATAGGCAATTCTTCAAGGAGAGCAACGGGATTGTGCACACCCCGCAGATGCTGCACAAATCTCAACGCTTCAGGTGTTGAGCAGAACAAGCTGGCCCCGTGAGACCTGTGCACAAAACATTTGTCTGGCTTACAGCACGTGTCAACGTGTGGCAAGACTCGTGTGTCATTTACGCGCTATCCATCCTGCCACGAATCAAAGGCTGTCCATCCATCCGCATAATCATGACCCACATCATTATCACCAGGTCGTCTCCATGAGTGGACCCCCCTATTCCATGTGTTTTTGGCTCATGGCATGCAATCATGTCGCTCCCCATGATGCGGTCAACGCTTTGAGCCCGGATTGCTCTGACGGGCGGAGACCGAATTATCGCACCGTCGGGTGCGAGGCGCAGGGCAGGCGGCTCGCCATGGGACCCTTGCGGGTCATTCTCCCGTGTGACTAATTAGTCACACGGAAGAATACAGTTTGCGGGCCCTATACTGGGTCGTTTGACGAGCTGTTTGATTTCCCGTGATCGATAATTCGGTCTCCGTCAGCCAGAACAATCCCGGCTCAATTCGGTGCAGTATCCTAGCCAAGGTGGTCAAGCGAAAATAAGCAATCTTGAGTGTCGATTATTATCTTATTATACACTTATATTTGCTCCCTATGGATTCCGGATGCCCAAGGACGCCATACTTGGGGGTCGATTTTCGGCCCCCCTTGTCGGCCATTCCGACGTATGTAACACAATACGGGATATATAAAAAGCTTAAGTCCAGCGCGTGAACGCTCAGCGTGCACGTTTGGCATGAGTGAGCCTAAACACCCCCCTTCACTCATGGAGACGACCACCATGCGTTATCATCATTACACGGCTTTGCCCACATGTAACGTGATATGCATTACATGTGCGATCATGCCAGCAAACCATACATGCTGCATTCCCAGACTGCACACACACCAGGAGGCGAAATGCTAAATATACATCCATTGCAACACACTCAGTTGTTGACCGCTGGGAGGTGGATTCACCTGCACCTTGCAGCCCAAACCAACCATCGCATGCTAGTAGCCCATCACACTCCTTGCATCTGCCATGCCTGCTGCGCACTGAGCCATGCCACTATGGATGGCTCCACACCTGCAGCACCTGGTTCTCACTACATCACCTGCTTCCTGCCTTATAGCAGCAAGGGAATAAGGATGTACTCAGCATAGAACAACTTCCACACATACATATAGCAGTCCGCCAGTTCTTGTTTCCGTTCCGTATTGACCTGCAGGCGGGCAAGCAGATGCAACACAGCACACAAGTTGACAGGTAACATGAAGAAAACAGCCTGATGCAGGAGATTCACAAGCGTATGCACCGGCAGCACAGCACTATGGATGCAAGCAGGTATGGAAGGGTATGCCGCGTGCATGGGCGCCCACCTGCTTGGCCCTCCGCCACAGCAGCGCTGCCATTGCTGCATGCCCCAGCACACTGCCTGCCGTCCGCGCCACTAACCCTGCGTCTATCCCCACGCCCGCCGACTGTGCTGCTGCTGTGGCTGCTGCAGCCAATGAATACGTGATGGCTCCGCCATAGGCTGCTGTCAAGATCCAGATGCACGCCCAGAACACGGCCTTGGGCCCAAGGCGCACTGTGAGTGTGCGCACCCCCGCGCGCGCATCCCCTTTGGAATCTGGCACATCCTTGAACAGTGCGATGACCACTGAGAACAAGGTCATGAACCCCACTGTGAACATGAGAGCAGGTGTGAGGGTGGCTCCTGACGAACCCAAGGCCTGCAAGAAGGCGCACGTGTCGGTAAAAATGCTTGTGTAAGCCTCAGGTGGTGGATTGCAGCGAGCGCTGCCCTTGCACATACCATGCGCAACACACAGCCCAACACTCTACACTCAACGCACCGCTTTGCTGCCGCTGGCCTTTTAATACTGTGCCCACACAACCATGGTGTGCGACAGCGAAAGCAATGACCATGCTCATGGCTGTTTCCTGCCCACCCACCTGCGCCATGTGCATGTAGAACCCCAGCTGCACAGCGATGGCACGGACCACTAGAATGCAACCGGCTGCCAGCACAGGCGAGCGCTTCCAGCGCATGAAGGGCAGTTCAGTGGAGTACAGCACGCCCAGCAAGTGTGAGACCTGCACATGGCGTGTGCAACCACAGCATGCGCTCGTGGCTGTATGATTCCCACATTTGAACTGTGCGAGTCCTTGAGACCCTCTGAGCCCGAACCCTAAGCCAGCCCGATGCAGGTGGTTGCGTTGCGATTCGAGCTGCTCCAAGCTCACGGTATGGGGGGTTGGTTCTGGAAGTCCACCACAGCACTCACCACCACTGTGGCTGTCAGCGGCAAGGACCCAGACGCCATGGCCAGTGCAACTGAGGCGAGTCCTGTGATGGCCACAATGGCCACACCAGTGCTCATGCTGAACTCCCCACTTGCCAGCGGCAGGTATGGCTTGTTCACCTGTGCGGCATCAAGTGATGCTGGCGCTGATATGCTTTTGCACGCATATGCCTCCGCCGGGCTTCGGCTTGAGTGTTGTGGATCGCTCTGAAACATACAACCCTCAACCCGGCAAGTCTCGCGAGCGTGACATGTATGACGCAGCCTGGCATGCAGGCCATTTGGGACCACCATTTGTAGGCATGTGAAAGGTTGGCCTTGATCAACCCTCACCAAACCACAGCTTAACAGCAGCACGAGCAGTGCATGCCTCATGTTGTCTCACCTTGTCGATCTCAACATCATACAGCTGGTTGATGCCCACAATAGAGATGTTCGCCAGCAGTGCTGCCGTAAGAGCATATGCAAGTGCTGGGCCTGCCTTGGCAGCTAGCACCGCCCCCTGTGATGCTGCAGAGCATGAGGATGGCAATTGCATTGAGTGAGTAGTGCTGTCCATGCAGGTTCCAGTGGAAGGCAGCGGCTACTGAGGAACGAGTTGCATACATGCAATCAGGCTGCACCGTTCAGGTCTACACTGGTTGTCGTATTGCTAGTGCAGTTGGATGCACTGAATGAACACATCGAGCACAGCTACAGGTGCCCTGCACACCATGCTGTCGGCCAACAGCCCAACAGTTGTCAAACAAATAGTCCCAGGCCCCGGACCTGTCTCAGCACCCTCGTACCTGCACAGCCCTGCATTGCTAGTAGGGATATAGATAAGACTGAGATGGTAGTGCCCGCCATGGTGTGTGGTCTGCAAGCGGTCAACACAAGCCCTGTCAGTCACACGGCTACATATGCATTGCTGCAGGCGCCCTTGCCATTCAAGCGCATGTCCAGTGCTGATGCACACAGAAGTAAACCCCGTCGTTGGGTTTGAGTGCAAACTGCCAGGATGACTCCAACATGCTGTGCATGCACACTCGGCACCCTCAGTCATGTCGTCGAGCAGCTGAGATGGCCATGCACAATTACAAGAAACCCTGTCCCACTATAAAAACGGCATCAAACAAGCAAGTGTGCAACATCGCGCATGCACATCTCCCCGTCCAACACAACCAAACAGGTCATCACCCAGATCACCATCACCTCGTGAATTTGTAGAATGTGTGGGCGAATGCCCCAAGTGAAGCCACCTTGGCACTTGCTTCTGATGCCTGACCCCCGTTCTCTTCTGCCGAAGCTCCTGCCAACGCCCTCATGGTCACCTGACGTCGGAGCTGCGATGCCCTGATGCATAGATGCAGTTTATCCGTTTGACTTCCTGCTATACTGACAGAGCTCTGCAACCTGCCACTGAAACATGCCATTGCCCCCGATTCTGATCGCGATGGTGAAGAATCAGCCGTCCATTGCTCTGATGGCATATAAAGACATGATGGGTTGGGGCGAGCGCTCTTGCTGGGCCTGGAATGTCCCCAATACGGGACGCTGGTTTGATGCAAAGAGGCCATGCTACGTATACTAGGATGCATCAACGAATTGGGTTAACAGCATGGCCCTCCGGACGGGCTCTTGGCGGAGTGATGCCAGAGTAACAATGTCCGATTGCACAGCATTCGCTGTTCAGCCATCTTGCTGTTTGTTCAATATGATGCCTCTTACTTCAAAAATCCATACATAAAGGTGTCTGACATGATGATTGCAGGAGGTAGAAGGCACGGTGGAAGCGTCCAGGTCAAAGTTGCCAGCTGCTCACCAAGCAGATCACATGCTGCCATCCACCAGTACCCCACAGCCTCAGCACACCCCGGCTGGTTGAAGAATACGGTTGATGTTTACGCTTGAGAGGCAGGTGAGGGGACCATCTGGGGATGTGAATGGACCGGGATCTGTCCCCCTGCTATCTACAGCATGCATACAGTATGCACTCGTGCGTGCAGTGCCAGTGCATAAGACCACTGCTTCTCAGAACGCCACAATTATACAGCTAGTCAGGCAGGTGTGCAGCTTCGCCGTATGGATGGCTTGGGTGCTGGTGTGCACTGGTACGTGATACTGAGTGAGAATGACGGATGGTAACCTGGGTGAGAGAGATACGAGCATTATGACAGCACACATGCAGCAGGTGCCGGCATCGGGGTTCTGGTGAACCTATCTTGTGTTGTGGGCCTGTGGAGCTGCATGCGCCATGGTTGCAAACGTGCGCTAGTGAGAGCGTGTTCCTGCTTGTTCATGTTCCTGCTTGTTTCAGCTATCCCAGCATGACATCGCCCAACCACTGCCCTGCAGTGCGGTACACCCCTCACAGCACAGCTGCATGTTGCGCACGGCACGACGACATGCTTGCACCATGAAAGCCATTCCTGCAGCCATCGTGGCGATGTTGTCCATGCATTGCAAGCATGCACACCAGCTACCTGCTGTATGCGCCATCCTAGACTCACTGTTTCCTGTAAACCTGAGCAATCCAGTAGCATAACAGCAGTGCACGATTGCTCCCAGAGGCTTGTTCGAGCCTGACCAAGCATAAGAGAGAGCCATGGGATGTCACCACGTCCGGCTAGTTCAGATATGCGGCTGGCAGTTGTTGTTTACTTGGTTTCGCTGTGCGCAGCCGTTTCCTCCCGAGGGGTTGGGTGGTGTGGCCGGCCTGCTGCCCACAAAGCTGCACGCAGGGGCGCTTTGATCCACCACTCCACTATGGCCCACACCAGCTGCGAGCATATGAAACAAGGCCACGTGCACCAGCGTTGATTGAGCACCAACGCACAAGCGCAGTGCACTTTACATACAGCTTCGTACCCATGTTGTGACTGATTCAACCACCTGCCGGGACAGGCCATCCCATTCCATGCAGCTGAACAATCCGTGACCCCAGCCTAAGCCACACCCTAAGCCACACCCCAGCTATCCCCCTGGGCATTCACCTGCGCCAGGCAGCCCAGCAGCGGGCAGCAGCAGGTGAAGATGATGAGAAAGAGCCAGATGACGCACCCCAGCACGGACACCATGATGAGCAGAGGCATGCAGATGGACACCACCAGGCACCTGCATTGGAAGTGTTTGTCAATACCACCGTATCAATAACTTGGATCCAGGCACCTTGAACACAAGCATCTAAAGCATGGCATATAAATGCGATCGGTTCAGGTTGATTGATGTGCGTGAGCACAGAACTCCCCCTTGAAAAAACACTCAGCATGGCAGCAGCAGAACATGTGAGGTTCCCGCGGATCAAGATTTGGGGATGCTGGAGCAAATGAAACAAGGGGTAAGGGGGCCAGGATGATGAGAGAGCGTCCTCAGCACCAGCTTCCTTCTGCACACAGCAGTGCTCCCGGTTCAGTGCATGGCTCACACTGTCACACACCTGCAGGGTGAGCAGCCGCCCTGTGGCTCATGTGTGCCTTGGTGCTTACCAGCCCCTGCCTCAATATCCCCTGGCTGTGCTGCTGCTGCTGTTGTTCCTGCTGCGGCACCGGCTGTATGGGGGTGGCCCTGCGCAACCAAGTGGCAAGTGCAGCGCGTGAAGGTAACATGAGAAGCGATAACGCATGGAGAGAAAGAGAGAGGAGAGAGCCGAGGTGGTGTGGATCAAGCACACGCATTGCAACAGGGCAGATCATACCTGATTGCCACGCGTGAGTGCCCATGCCTGCGCACAAATGCTGCAGCTCACAGGCACTCTTCTGCATGCCCAAAAGCCTAAGTTCAAATGGCAAGCGCGTTGCTCTCTTGCGGCACATTGGAGGCAGCCATCGCCCCTGATGTGGTTGGCTGTGAGGACTGGAGGTGCCCCATAGAGACGTCCACCTGGTCCAAACGCACAGCAGGTGCAGATGCCCCTTGTTCCAGCAGGGCTACCGCCTCCACAGGCATGACTGACGGCAGTGTGACAGCCAGTGCCTCGGCCACGCGCTTGGGTGGGGGCAGCAACGTGGTGTCAGACTGGGGCACCACGTCCGGTACACGCTGCAAGGGCAAGGGGCAAGCAAGCCGAAGGGTATAGACAAGCACGTGTATGAATGGACCAGCAAGGGTATAGATAAGCACATGTATGCACAAGCGAGGGTAAAGATAAGCACTTGTATGGACGAGTACATGAGTGGGTGCAGCAAGGGCACGCATGCAGCGGTCTGCCAACAGTGTAGCACGCATGCGTACAGCACACCGGTGCAGCTGCACACCATGGCAGCGGTACAGTGCACATACCTGAAAGTACACCTTGTCGTTGTCTGTCTTGACGCGTGCCAAGATCTGCTCCCCCTGCGTGGTCGCGTCCTCGGCCCACCCTTTCCACGCGCCCTCTGCTGCCCCAGGAGGAGCCTTGTCATACGCAGAGCCCAGCTTGGACAGCGCCTTGGGGCTCTACAACAAACCAGGCCCACAAACACAAGCAAATGCGCCATGTGCAGCTTTGACATGGTGGAGCACCAAGTGCATAATTTGTCTGCCACTGTCTGGCAAGTGCGAAGGCAGAAGAAGGTTCTCAAGTCCAAACCAGCAACCAAAGTCAGCAAGCAATGCACACATCAACCAGTTTGTAATGATCATAGAGTCACGTTAAACTCCTTCCTACGGTATCAGGGTAACACGCGCTTGCACACATGAGCACGTGGTTCATCGTGCACCCATGCGGCCAGGGTCACTCTCATGCAGCCCCTAGACGTACCAACAGTGCTGCTGCGTCTGTGGCGGCACGTACGGCTGATCCCACCCGATCGTGCTTCAGCAGCTCCTTGGCACCAAACGCTAGCGCGAGACCCTGAGATCACCAGCACAACACACGCAGCACATTGCTGACCAGGTTGGGGGTGGGGCACGGAGCAGTGCCCGGCAAGCCATGCAAGCTGCTGGAGAATGGCAGGCTAGGAACATGTAAGAGCAGCCAGGCACTACAATTTAATGAGGTATGCTGAAACTGTGGCATGTTCAGTGCAGGTACATACATACGTGACTTATGTGCATGCATATGTAGATATGTAAACGTTCAACACAGGTGAAAGAGGCACCGACCTTGTGAACAGCGTACCGCAGCTGTAGGTAAGCGCCCAGCTTGCGCGGTGCCCCAGGCGCCCATGAGGTGACATCCAGTGTGCTGGCATCTACACCTGATGAAGAGGGAGGCGAGTAGCTTGGTGGCCCTGCAACGCCCTGTGCATGGGTGCCACGGCAGCGCGAGCGTGTGCACGTGCATGTGGCACCAGGCCATGCATGGGGCAGGGGCGTGTGTGATCAACACAACACGTTGGCTGCGCTTGAGCACGTGTTGAGCTGTAGTGGTAGCGCTCGCTGCTGCCGAGTCCAACCCACAGCCTTTGTGCCTGACTGTATTAACAGTTTCAGCACTGAACACACCACATCCCCAGCAGCCATGGAGCATGAACCCCATATGACATATCACACTCGCTCCTTCCACCCCACCTGGGCTGCGTTGGACAGCTTGAGTGCTGCCGACGCGTAGAGCCCAGCCGTGTCAGCAGCGATGCCTGACACCAACCCAGGCAAGTGGCCCTTGGCAATCGCACGTAGAAGCGACAAGCTCTGCAGATTGGGATACGTGCACGGGGAACTGCTCAGGCTCAGGCAAGCAGTAGCAACCATGCACATCGCCAATAGTCTAGGGTTCAGGGTTTAGAGTTTCAGGGTTTCAGGGTTTAGGGGCAACCCCTCCTTGCTTCATGAGGCGGGGCATAGACCACACACCAAGCAAGGCCTGCACTGATCCCAGTCAGGGTCCCACAGGTGCAAGAGCCCCGATACAGTATGTAGTCTATTACACACCACCCTGTCCCAACCTGCGCCTCCGCTAGACATGCCGCCTCCAGAGCCCCAAGCACTTCTTTGTCCAGATCTCCAAGGCCACCTGGTGACCCTGCACAGCACCAGTGGTGAACGCGGGTCTCCGCTGTGTTGATGCATGCTCACCCACCAGCCGCAGGGCCTCTTGCCAGCTCAGGTGCTGCCTTTTGTTTGTGCTGCCTTTTTACCTTTTGCACCCTATTGGCTGTACTGTGCTGTCCGTGTTGTGTGCGCGCTAGTGGCTTTCAAGCCACAGGGAATAGCGAGGATGAGGCCCTATACAGCATCCAAGCACCCCACACGCACCTGATGCTGTGGATGACAACACAGGCAGCACTTGCTGCTGCAGCGCGGCCAACACCCCAGATGCCGTACGTAACGCTCGGTAAGCCTGGGACGCACAGGAGGTGCAGCAGCACAGGACAGGCGGTCTTTTATCACGGGGTGAAACATCACCGCGGTCAACCTCCTGAGTGGATTCGCCTAACTCTGGCACATGCACAAGTGCTCCTATGTTCCTGCTCTGTTCTCCCTGGTTCCATGGCTGAGGAGGTGCCCCAAGCGGTACATCCACCGCAACAGCACAGCGGAAGCAATGAGAACATGCTGCAGCACACCGGTGCGCCCCTGTCGCCTTTTGCATGAAGTGCAGGGCCCCTCTCACCTCTTGCACGGGTGCAGGGCCCACGTAGCCGCCAGCAGCCCCACGTGGGCCTGGTGCCATGGCCAGCCCACGGCCCGCCCACCACCAGTCCCACAGTGCGGAGCTCAACATAATCTGGGTGCATGGAGCAGGTGCAGCGGTCAGGGGCGTGTCTCAGGTCCATGGTGTGCCTGCACAGGCACATGCTGCCATGGCACCATGACCAACGAATGCATCCCCATGGTGGGCATGTGCCTGACCACAGGCCAAGTGCCTGCATGCCCTGTGCCCAGAATGATGTACTGGTTCGCCGCACTGGAGTGTTCTGAGGCGCCGGTAAGGCCCACACACCAGCTCCATTCCATAAACATCTAAATACCCCGCACAGTTACACGCACCTGTGCAACATCGAATGCGATGCCACCCGTCACCACCCGTAATTGCCCTTGCTGCCCAGAAGCACGGGGGTGGAGTGCGGTGGGCCACGAAAATGTGCCCCATTCCGCTGTATGTGGGGGCAGTGCTGAGGGTCCTGATGCTGCTGCATTCCCCGCGGCAGCGGTGGCTGCTGTTGTGACTGCTGTGGCTGGTAGTGATGGTGATGATGGTGCAGGCTGGTTGCCTGTTTGAGCTCCATCCCCGACAGCAGGGGGGGTTGGTGAAACAGGCGTGGATGAGGGCTGTGTGCTTGGGTGTTGAAGGAGGATTGGCACCACCACTGCCTGCACGCAGGGCAGGGCATGTGGCAGCATGCATCATACCACAGGTGGTTGGTGTAAAGAAGTAAGGATCAGCGTTGTCAAGAACTGCTGATAGTCCGCCAAGGCAGGTTCCATCCTCACCGCCATGCTTCTGACATCAACATGTACCCGATTCATGATATAAGGAGTCAGCTGCGTTGCCTGTGAGCAAGAGGCCCTGGTGGCCAGGGGGCATGAGCCAACATGGCCTCTACCTGAACACGAGCAGCTATTACCCCTGCCACGTGCACAGCATGTGCCCATGCATGCAGAAGCCCGAGATACTGAACAGCATGCTTGCGCAACTCACCAGGTAACCATCCACTGCTGCTTGCTTCTGTGCTGGCTGCGTGCTTATTGATGTCAAAGCCTGTGGGCACAAAGCGCATCCAGCGTGCTGCACTCAAAAGAAGCAACTGGGTGGCAGTTGGGCATGCAGGGTTTTGCATGCTTGTCGGTTTACGTGGTTATAATGCAGTAGACCGGCCGTCTTGATGGCAAGTAATGCAATCGGTGATGACTTGAACCTTTGCCAGTTCGCCAATCGACCCATGATCTGTTCGCCTGGTGTAGTAAAGTCTAAAGAGTTGAATTGAGAAGCCAGTATGAAGCATGTAGCACGGTCGCTTTAGTCACCGCACCTGGACAGCAGCTGCCCGCAGATTTTTGAGATGCTGAAGAAAAGCAAAGCTAACGCCTGGTGGGCTTCCCCAAATAACTTCCCCTGGCTTCCGGAGGAGTGCACTCGCAGCATCTGTTGCTTTTGATGACTGAAGGAACAGCCACGGCCTGGTCGTCTCGTCTCCCATCGCCTCAGTTCTGCGCAAAATCTTGAAGGTGGCGTCCAGAGGTTAAGGGGGCGATTCTAACTGAGCACTACACTAATCACGTACAGCTGTGACCCATCTTATGACCAACAATTGTGAGGATTCCAACGCTCCAGGGTGGAAACAAGCTGTAGGTTGCGGGTCCTAGTGCACTTTTGACAAACCCAGTTGTCACAGTAAAGTGTGCATGTCCATTAGCACAACCCGCTGCAGCCATGCAATCGAACAATCATGGACTGCATCCCTTAAGAGCGCGGTGTGTGCTAGGAACACACAACTGAAGTGAAAACTTTGCTACATAATGTACATTCTCAACCCGTCTGACCTGGAACAGGGTGCAACAGGCCTGAGCCTTCTCTGACCCTACTCAACCCATACTGTAGCGTCCGCTTGCCACATGCACAGAGGTGTTCTGAGGAGGTGTTCTAATTAACTGCCACTGAGAGCATTGAAACAGAAGGACCTGCCACTGGGAGGGCAGGATCTCATGACAACAAGTGGTGGTCAGACCCAGGCTCAGGCGGGTTGGTTGAGGTGGGTAGCAGGCTGGAGCTGACAGAGTAGTGCATCTGAGCTTCCATGCCCGTGCCTGCTGCCTGCCCAGCCCCCGCTGCATTGCCTGTCCCATACAATGATGGCTGGCTGCTGAATGGGTTCCCTTGGGAGGACCCGAACGGTCCATGGGAGGTGAACGGGTCGGTCAGTGTGACGTGGCCTCCCACCACACCCAGGCCTAGCCCGTGGTCTGCTGTCAGTGGCCCGCCATAGCCATCCGGTGCAGACTGCGCGGCCGCGCCCCCAGCACTGTTGCCGCCGCTCCCGCCTGCTCGTGTGAACAAAAACGCAGACAGGCAACCTCAGCAGTGCAGGCATTTTTCAGCTAACAATGTGCTTATTATGAACGTGCGACTTCAAACGTGCAAACACTCGTGATGTTTTCAAACAATCACGTCAACTTGTCCTGTGCTTTTGCACTGCTAGCAGCCCACAAACAGCCAAGTGATACGCTCACCTGACAATGGATGGCCGGAGGGAGAAGGGGAAACAGATCCGTGCGGTGCCCCCAGCAGCGGGGCTTGCATGCCATATGTAGGTGAGCTGGACGCCTGCTGATTAGCTACGAGGGGGGATTGGTGGCTGGTCTGCAGTGTGCCGTGCATCATACAGGAAGGCATAGGGTCAGCGCAAACCAAGCGAACAATTGCCGATATGTCCACCCCCACATGTTGAGCACTTCACGCGAGGTGGCTCAGCGATGTGCCAGTACCCCCCAACAGCTGTGCCAGTGCAGGTTAACTGCAGCAGGCACGTAAAGCGTGCAACGTATAGCTGGTGACAACAGCGAAGTGCATCAGCCTCACCTGGTTCCACACATTGCCGCGCTGCACTGTGTCCATTGGAACAAAGTGCTCACGTGGCGAACCTCCATCCTGTAAAGCATCAGCACATCATACCAAACACAGCATATCAAAGGATGTGTCAAAATGTGTCAAATCCCACATCTGGAATGTAGCCATTGAAATGTGATTAGCAGGAAAATGGTGTGCGATGAGGCACATGTGTGGCATGTGGCTGTGCGGCTACAGCATCCATGCACACTAGATATGTGCATGGGTGCAGTAGCTGCACAGCCACATGCACCGCCACCCCACTGCGCCATCAGCCACTACCATCCACCTGTGATGCGATCGTGTGCAGGTCCTGAGAGGGGCGGTGTGCAGCGCCCCCCTCCACGTCGCTTGCCAGCGGCTGCAGGCGTGGGATGGCCATGGTTGTGCGAATCAGTGCGATTCCATTGTTGAGGTCTGTGGTCACAGCTGCTCAACCAGCAACTGCGATTGGCGGCAGTCGCGGGCAGGGCTGGTGCAGCTGTCGAATACCTTTGGACAGTGAGCAAAGCTGCCACCCCGATTAAATCCAACCTATTATCTGATCGCATAGTGCAGCCCTGGTACGACCAATAGGGTTCGAAACACACGTCAAAGCCCTAACAAAACAGATGGTCACTGTGATCGTCACACAGCACATGACACACATGCACACCTGGAGCAGGTTGTGGTGTGCTGGCATGTGTACAGCCGAGCTGCCGCCGCCACTGGCTGTTGCACGCGTGCTGCCGCCCCCTGCCCGCACCACTGCAAACGCCTTGCCACTGGTGAGGGCTGCTGTGGAGCTGGCACTGGTTGGGTCACTGGAGGAGTTGGTGGGGGCTGCAGCTGCGGCGGCTGCTGCTGCGGCAGCGGCATGTGCGGCCCCCAAGTGCGCGAACCTACAAGCGGATGGTGGATGGTGGATATCCTCAGCTCAGCACGTAGCGTAACACCGTGGGTGTTCAGCACCACATATCAACAGTGAACTTTCGGACAGAGCACAAACGGCCAAAGAAAAGATGACAGAAAAGCAGACGACACCCAAGAATGCACAACCTGCAGGGACCACAGAACGCGTGCAAGCATTGCGCTGCAACTGGAGAGCATGAATCGACACGCACCGCTCCGTGAGGCGCTTGAAGGTCTGGTGCCGCAGCTGCCACAGGCCCGCCTCCACTCGCGAGTTGGGCAGCGCGCTGGAGTTGTGCAGCATGCGTGGGTCAGGTGAGGCATCCCCATCCAGCAGCAGGCCGGGCTCGATGTCGATGAACGTCTGCCGCAAGACAACAAGGCACACACAAAATGGGTTGACACTTTGCTCCTGTGCCCTCCTTCCATCCCACGTTGTGTCAAGACCCTCCCCTTACAAGGAGAGGAGGGAAAAGGCCACACACTTCTTGGCAAGATCGTGCCACGCAGCCAATGATGCAGAACCCAGTGCTTGTTGCAAGCTGATGGGAAAGGTCTTTTGGGCGGGCCACACACCTTGTCGAAGTCGTTAAAATCAAGGCCAAGGGCCTTGCCACGCATTTGCAGGTGCATGGGCGCAAACACCTGCGCATGCAAGCGTGCGCACAGTAACAGCTGCCGATCACTGCATTCACTGTAGCGCACATCCGTTAGGGCGTGTAGCCCCTTCAGTGGCTAGCTTGGACGGGGCCACCGGCATACCAACCAGGGGCTCCACTTTTCAGCCCACATTATGATTCGTATATAATGATGAAGTATATCATACTCATCACCCACCTCATTCATCAAAATGTCAGACGTGGCGTACGCGATGCGCGCTGACATGTACTTGGATGTCATTGCGTCAATGCCGTCCACAAACACCAGGATCTGCGGTACAGCAGGATGTACCGCAGCATGTGACACAACAGGATCTGCTGTACAACAGGTAGGTGAGGCCGGAGCCCTCGTGGTGCTGCTGCAGCGGCTGCCCTGGCACTGCCACTCTCATCCATGAGGTACTTCAACTTCAACTTCATTACCACACCGTGCAGCCATCTAGGAAGATGGACGTGCTCCCGCCCTGTCCCGTTCACCTACCTCCATCATACGTGTGTCCATCTCCAGCAGCGACAGGTTGTACAGGAAGGAGTCGGGTGTGATCACATGTGTAACATGTGCAGGGAAGCCCAGCTCCAGGTTCGTGAGCTGCGTGTGACAGTGAGGCAGGGTGACACCATATATGATGCAGTGGGAGCCCACAGAAGACCATAAGCCTGCTCAGAATACGTGGTGTGTGGTGTGGGTCGCCAGAAGAAGTACGATTGGTGCTTGCCATATGACTGAGCAGGGTTGCATGCATGCCGGACCTGCACCAATGATGTCTGACAAGCAGACATTTTGCATGACTGACTGACTTGCACAGAGGCTGCAAGTGTAACTGACAGGCAGGCATGCCGCACACCTGCTTGTACGCGCTGTCGATGGCCAGCTGCTCATGGTGGTAGAAGGAGGGCGTGATGGAGTCAACCGCGGTGACGACCATGCGGATGGAAGGCTGCAGGATCTGATGCTTACGCAGGTTGGCCACCCGCACGGAGATGGACCAGAAGCCCGAAGCGTGGCGGCTGACAACAGCCACCTGTGCACGAAGCAAGGTCGCAGTAGGATGGGGTTAACCCATGACAAGAAAAAAGGTAGGCAGAAAAAGAGACGTTGAGTCAAGGGACAACGTCCAAGCAACTTCAGGCACATCCATCCACCCAACAGTCATCAGCACCTGGTGGCCACCCACCCTTCAGAATCAAACCTCACACACCAGCCCTCATGAAGCACACGCATGCTCCTGCACTTGCCTTGCCCCATGGTACTGTTTGCTGAGAGACCCACCTTGGAAAAGCGCACAGTGGATGCGCGCTTGAAGGGCGCGGAAAAGCGCGCAAACACGACACCCAGCATGATGTAATTGAACAGGGATGACGCGATGACCTGGCAAACAGATCCAGGTGCACGATGTGCAGACAACGTAAAACTGCATGCTTCATACATGTCGCGCAGTGTGTCAAACGGCATGGGCAGGTGTGCCAGGCGTGTATCAGCAGCCACACCCCATTGCTGGACGCTGAGTGCCTCCAAGGATAAGGATACGACCCGTCCTTGCCCCAAGCTCTGCGCAACCTGGAGCATCACCTCACCACACCTGCAGCATGACGCACAGGTTGACAAGGCTGCAGGAGGGATCCGGGCGGATGTCATCAAACCCCAACGTGGAGGCCACGCGTGATGACACCCACAGCGAGTGGCTGAAGTAGCCTTGCGAATTGAGGATGCACTCGTGTTGGATCCTGAAGGCACAATATACCACTAATATACCACTGACACACATGATTGATGGTTGAATGATGCAGCTTTCCTGCAGATGCCGGGATGCGCGCGCGTTTTCAAAGTGAGGCTGGCAGTACCAGGCGGTACGCCGGCAGATGCCAAACCCATCGGCAGTGCTGATAGCTTGCAGTGTGGGTTGACATGTTTGCTTGCATGGCACGCAGCTTGGGCACTTCATAGCAGTGAACAGCTTAAGCAAAGACAGGATTGCCTAGCTGCTCAGATGCAGTGCACATCACAGATCTACCACGCACCAGTACACAAAGGCGAACACGACGTACTGGAACATGTAAGTCAAGAAGAACACACCAATGAAGCGGCCCCTGAACAGAAGATTGGGGGCAGGGCAGCCTGTCAGTTCCAGCTGTCACCTGCCTGTGCCACACGTCCCTGCTGTGCTTGGCCCCACCCTGCTGACATATGCAGCGACACATCTTCATCAACCCCGAACCACGTAATCACCCTGTCTGCACTGTGTACGCTGGCATATGATGAGCTGACACCATGCCATGCATGACATGACTCCATGCTGTGCAAACCCCTGTCCTGCACCAAGTCTCGGACACGCGGAAGCGCACCATGGCAAGTTCAGAAGGGTGTGGAACGGGCTGCGGGCAGGAGCCACACCGTTGGATTCGCTCAGCAATGATGTCGCATGTGCCAAGAAGTTGCAGGTTGCAAATGACAATCCACCTACTCTCGCCAGTAGTTGGCAAGCCCGCTGATGCCAAACCGCTTGATGCCGGAAAAATAGGGGCGAGACCTGCGCAAGATCCAGATGCAGACAGATTGATGTTGGGCGCTCTGCAGAGACTGAAGTCCAAGCCGAGCCTGCACCCACTTGTCAATCAGAGAAGGCGCTTTGAATGGAAACTTAAGCTTGGCCAGTTGCTTCAGTGTGCCCCGCCCAAACTGTTCCATGTTCTGGCCGATGCGACCCATTAGCCCGGCATGCGGATCATCGCTGGGCACCATTCGGCTGAATGCCCCTGGGTCCATAGTGCGCGCTGCATTGATGCCCGAGCTCATGTTGACAGCTTCAATAAGATCAAGCTGCCATAGTTATGAGCAGAAGGAGAGGTTGCGATGCGCTGCAGGATGATCTGGGCCAAGCCCTAAAGTACCATCTGTGCCCTGTACTGCGATATTTGATGAATGGCCGTTGATTTCAACCTTCAACTGTTGGCCATCTACAAAATGCTGAGTTTGTGAAAGAAGGGAATGCCGTCGCGGCGAGGGACTCGCGGCGGGTTGGGGGCGCTGTTTGCCCAGCTTGCGCTGGCAGAAAGCAAGCGGACGCTGGATATGCCTCCTAGCACCAAGCTGGACCTCGCTGACGCGCAGAAAGATTTATACTTGTCCGTGTCCAACTGGCTCCGCAAACGGGGCCAGGTAAGGTCACGAGAACCGTTGTTTTCTGGCTTGAAACAAGACGCTGGATACTGACAGGCTGGCATGCTGCTGCCTCATGTACACACCCAGCCCGTGAAGCCAAGGCTATCTGAGGAGCAGAAACTGGAGCTGAAGGAATGCTTCGGGCTCATGGTGCGGTCTCGCTAAACTTGCAGCAACCATGACCTTGCCCTTGACAGTTGCGCGGGTCGCTTATGGGTAGTTTGAGTAGGAGGTGCAACGGGAATGCTGTGGTTGCGCGCGTCCGGTCTTCGAGCCTTTGACGCTTTCACTACGCAGGATCTTGATGGGAGTGGCGCAATCGATGTGGACGAGTTTGAAGAAGCGCTTGGGCTGTTGGGGCTGCAGATGTCTCGTAAAGAGGTGAACAGGGACGCGCTTGCACAGGGTGCATGCAAGCAGTCATGAACATGTGGCATGCAGACTGCGCCAGCTTGGCTTGGCCAGCCCCACAGCCGCCACTACTGTTGACCCTGGTTTGCAGGTGGTGCAATTGTTCAATGAGGTGGACAAGGATGGCACAGGCCAGCTCGAGTATGACGAATACCTGGAGGTCATGACTGAAACGTTGCAGAAGCTGGCAGAGGAGGCCGAGCATGGCACTGGGGCAGGTGCGGCCCATGTGGATGAAATGTGCACGTGTGTCAGGCATTCTTGGGAACCACGGCAAGCAAGGCTCTCTTCTCAGGCTTCATGGAATGCATCCAGTGTTGTTGTACTTGTACTCCCCCATGATATCAACAGTGACGCACTGGTTCCTCCATCAGGTGGGGCGCGCCTGCCTTTCAACCTGATGTCATGTGCGTACCGCCGGAAGCGGTACTTGGAGCAGGTGCGGTACAACTGCCACCATGGCCGCTAGTCACACGTCACACATCACACCACTGCACTGTGTGAGAACTGCTCCCTTGCTGACCATCTCCATGCTGAACATCCCCACGCCGATGTGTGCTGTTGGCTGTGGTGGTGTGCAGACTATGTGCATCATGAAAGCATGGCTGTGCATGATGGAAGATGAAGCACAGCACGACCATGTGTAAATCAACCATGCATGTGGCTGCAGGTTATGGGAGGGGACCCACATGACCTGGCTGAGCTGGCTGCAATCGCAGAGTCAGGCACCCTGCCATGGATTGTGGTGGGTGCAAAAACAACACAACGTAACTATGCAATTACACCTGGTACTTCAGGCTCCAAAGCGCACTTGCATCACGCCTTGCGCTGTGCTGCATGCATGCTCCTACTTCAGCACTTCCTTGGCTTACTCATACTTTACCCTGGCTTCAGCAGAACCCTGCAGAATTACTGCTGGGCTGCAGCTGCTTGCATTGGGCAGCCTTGCTTGCTGCATGTCAGCAGGCATTGCGTGGGGAACACAAGATGCAGCAATGAGCAGCCCTGATCAGCTCAAATCCATGGCTAGGCACATCGATAGACCTTGGCGCACACCGCGGGGTTCACCGCGCGAAACCATGTAATGATGACCATTGAGTGGTGTAATGTAGTGATGACCATGTAATGACGCCATGTGCTGCAGGATGCTGAGGAGCAAGAGGCGCGTGCAGCTGCCGCCCGCGGGCGCCCCGACAGACGCGACCCGCGCACGTGGCAGGCGCACTGGGCCGCAACACAGGTACAGGGTTCAGGGTTTAGGGTTGAGGCCCTGAGGGTTTAGGGATTAGGCAGTGAGCGCAACACCGGTACACAGTCTACACACAGGACATGGGAGGTGCAACCCAGGGCAGGGCTGCAGCGCACACAAATGCTGCGATCGCATATGCACTCCGTGTACCGTGCCACAGCACCTGAGACATGCAGCAGTGCACTCATGATCACTGGCCATTGGGCAATGCACTGTGCACCACGCAGTCCAAGACGCTGCGGCGGCTGTGTGACATGCCGCTGGATGAGACGCTGGTGGCATCCTTGTCGCCACGCCATGCTGGCTTGGTGTCAGCTGTGGCAGCGGCACGTGTGGAAACGACCCGGCAACCGCTGCGTGGGAAGGGCGACGCGCGGTCAGGGCCAGCCACCCCCCGCGTCATTTCCCAACTGGCAGCGGAGGCCACCGCCCGGCTGACCCCAAGCACGTCTGCCGTCGGAAGCCACGCTGCAGAGTTTGTGGATGGGGTGTTGTGTGAGGGCTCTGGGGCGCCCAGCACACAGGAGGTCCCCATGTGCACAGTCCAAGGGCAGTACCCATACGGCCTGCTTGTGCCACCATCTGGCCCGTCTTTCTCACGCCCTGCAACGTCTGCGGGTGGGACTCACGGCTACCCGGGGGGCCCCTTCCTGTCTGCCCGGTCTGTCTGGGAGACGCGCATGCAGCGCGCGGGGTGCGTGTCACAGCCGCCGCTGTCGGCCCGGCAGCTGCGCAGCAGCAGCATGTCACAGCTGGAGCCCCGCGGTTACATGCACCGCGACCGCGGCCTGCGCCAGCTCAGCAACTCCGGGTACCTGGACCTGTACGTGCCAGGCAGTGCACCAGACGGCAGCACGCCTACTGCTGCGGTACAGGCGGTACAGGAGGAGGCCTCAGCGCCTGCCCCACATGCATCCTCGCACTCGCCCGCTGCTCTTGCTGCCACTGCCCCGCTCTACTCCACCTCCCCGTACCACAAGTCCCTGATGCAGATGCCGCGGCCAGGGACGCCCTTATTTTTCTCACGGCCCACCATCCCCCTGCCTCCTGGCGCGTACCCCTCGGCCGGGGGCCCTGGCTCGGCCCTCTCGGCGGGGTCCAGGCCCACCTCGGCCCGACTCAGCAGCAGCAGCGTGGCCCGCAGGAGCAGCAGCTGCATCAGCGACACGCTGCACGCGCCTGGCTGGGGCATGGAGGTGTCCCATGTGCAAGGCGCACCGCCTGGCAGCAGGCAGGCCCATGAGGCGGTGACGGCGGGAGGGCATCCCTCAGCCACACCCTCAAGGCTGTCTGCCTCGATGTCTGTTGCCACAGCCTCGGGTGCAAGCTCTGCCGGCCCTGGCAGTGCACACTCGCTCTCTGGCCCTGGGGCCCCCGCCACAGCTGTCATGTCCGGTGGATTGGGGGCTGCTGGTTCCGCTGTGCCCAGGCTGCGGCTGGACCTGGTGCCACAGGCTGGTCAAGCAGTGACCACGGGGCCCTCGCAACTCACAGGCTCCTCTTCCCAAAAGCTCTCAACAGCACATGCTCACCTCCCGCCCCACCCCCCACTGCACCCAGCAGCCCACGGTCCCTCAGTACCGCCACAGCCACTGCTGCAGCGGCCGTCACAGTCGCTGTCACAGCAGCTGTCACAGCCATTCTCTGCCAGCGAGGACGGTTACTCGAGTGAGGGTTGGGAGCCCAGCGGCAGGTCAGCACCAGCACTCTCAGCGCACCCACCACACCCTCACCCGAGCATGCTGTCCCTGTCAGCACCAAACCAACAAGCAGACGCATCCATGGCCGCCTACATGCGAGCAGCGGGCCAGGCAGCACTGTCACAGCAAAAGTACCAGGCGTCACAGCACGTGCCAGCTGTCACAGCGGCTGTGGACGACCATGGGTACACATCGCCCAGATCGCCCTTCCACCCTGCGCAGTATGGGGAGCATGCGGGGGGCCCCGCGGCGGCTGTACCGCAGTCAGACAGCCAGCCTGCAGCAGTACGTCTGACTGTCCCGCAGGACCCTTCGCATCCCGCTGCGGACGCCATGCAGCCACAGGCAGCTGGGAGGGAGCAGGCGGGAGCTGGACGGTCCTTGGCAGCTGAACGGTCCACTGCGTCCCCCCGGGGTGAGACCAAGCAGTCACCCAGAAGCCGCAAGCCCAGCTTGTCAGGCGGGTTGCGCGAGTCACGCTCAGCTGTGGAGATCATGGCCCAGTACAGGGGCAGCAGCGCATCAGCAGCGGGCGGTGCAAGCAGCACAGCAACGGTGGGTGGCGGTTGGGAGAGCGCCCAGAAGTCACCCTACCCCAGTCCTCGGATGGCTGGCCTGTCAGCTGGCTGGAGTGGCCGGCCCGCCTCAGT
This sequence comes from Haematococcus sp. NG2, assembly GCA_004335575.1. Lineage (NCBI taxonomy): Eukaryota > Viridiplantae > Chlorophyta > Chlorophyceae > Chlamydomonadales > Haematococcaceae > Haematococcus > Haematococcus sp. NG2. Next base: position 404,630 of record QAXD01000157.1, on the reverse strand, counting down.
TGCGTCCAGCATCCGAACTTCATTGTCTGCTACAGCAGCAACTGTGGGAAGCGCCCTGCAGCGCGCCACGTTCTCTGGCCACACCACCCCCTCAGCTGTCACTGCAGCAGGCCTAGTGGTGACTAGCGCTCTGTCACCCCAGCCCTCCTCCTCAGAGGTGACACAGGCAGCGGCGGCTGCGTCAGCACTGGCGCCCGGTTCCAACAGTGCAGGTCCCAGCAACCCCATGAAGCCGCCGCGCAGCGCGTCCGCTTCATCAGCAGCTGCGCCACCCAACGGCCCTGCACGCCCCAAGCAAGCTGCGGCAGCTGCTGGGCACCCGTCAGAACCGGCTGCTATGGGTGTCACTGTGCAGCGACTGGCACCCAGCACGCATGTGGCAGGTGCATCTGCAGCCCCAGATGGCATGGGCCCTGAGGCCAGCCAGGTCAGCATCATGGGACCAGGGGCTGGCAGTAGCACTGCAGGGCAGTACGTGCGGACTGCCAGCAGTACGGCGGGCTCGTCGTACATCCAGGAGGTCCTGGCGTCTGGCGGTACAAGTGTACGTGCGCGGTACCAGCCGCGTGGCGCGCTCTTCATGTCGCCGTCCCGTAGGACCTGAACCTAAACCTCAAACTTGTGTGGTGTCGGATTATTAGAGCCACAGGGCGCAGCCGCCCATGTGCATTTGGGAGAGGCGATTGAACAGTATCAAGGAATGGCAACACACCACCAATGGAACAACAACAATGGCTCCAGTGTGCACGGTGCACACTGTGGGCAAGAGCCAAGGACTGTCAAACCTGTGGTTGCGTGACTGAGCGGAAAGATCAATGAGGGGCTGCATCACGGGCTCTTGGAAAGTGAATACTGTTGCTGATTTGGGGCAGTTGGCAGCAAGTGCGCGATGAATATGAACATGAGCTATGATAAGCGAGCGAGGCTGGACCAGCAGGCCCTGAACAGTGCATGAGTGACCCCTCCCATCGCCTAGTCGGTGGGTCACCCTCGGTTCGGCTACGAGAGGTGCCA